>WYDI02004595.1:0-58849 GCA_009867235.2 Psittacus erithacus
GTGTTATACCTTAGTTGCTGGACTGTTCTTATCTCAACCCATGGGAGCTACATTCTTTCGATTCTCCTCCCCATCCCTCTGGGAGTGGGGGGGAAGGGGGGAGTAAGGTGGGGGAGTGAGAGAGAGACTGTGTGGCTGACTGGACTTAAACCACAACATCCACAAATACATTTTTTTCCTCTTCTTCAAGAGAAGGAAGTAAGTTTCTTCCAATGCCTGACACCATGTCGGTGATGATCCAGGAATTGTCCCCTTCTATGAGAAAGATGCAAGTTTAGCCAATATCTTGAAAAACCCCAAAGGATTAATGCTCAAACTAGAGCTTTCCTACATCACTGTTACCAAAATAAGCTCAAAACATCTATGTTCTGGGCATCAGTTATGTGTTGAACTTCCATATATTAATCAATTGCATTTTGGGGATATTTCAGATCTTAAAGAAAAATCCCTCCATCAGTAGGCCAGACTGACCAGTTGAAGACTACCTTCATAGCTTAAATCCGCTACTTTTATGTCCAAGGAATGGAGATTGCCTCTTGAGCCTTTTTGTTACCAAAAAAATCCCAACCCAAAAAACAATCAACCAAACTGAAAAGTCTGACCTAAATGAGTTAGAACAAAGGTTCCGAGTCCAGAATTCTTCCTAGATCTCCCTTCTAATGTTAAAGTTGCATTTTCCTCTTAAGCTTATTCTGTTCCCTGTGCTTTAGCAAACTGCAAAACAAGAAATAATTCTGCCTGCAAAGGTTAAAGCTGCAGTTTCAAAGCACAGTAATTCAGGGTGTGATACCTTAGCAACAGCCTCTCAAAGTGTTTTTTATTCAACTTCAGTGACTCACTTGCTAAACACTTAAAGATATGTATGAAATAAAAAGTTTGGGTACTTTCAATTTGCAGGTCTGGGGCAGCAGTAAGGATTTGTTTTACAAGGTATCAGAGTTCATGGACAGTGAGAACAAACACCAAATGAAAATGTCAAACAAAAATAAAATGAAAAAATGATTTTTTTTTTTTTACGCTGAAAGTTATATAGCAAAATATGTCACAATGGTGCAATACACTCATACAAAAATCCTCTTATTTCAAAGCTTTGGGGGAAAAAAAAAATTCCTGTTTTTCTTTTAAAGTTCCATACTTCCTATGTAAAGTAAAAGCTCTTTGTAATGAGAAGGCCTCTAGGAGGTACTCTGTCTTTATTTCTGTAGGACAAGAGAAGTTCCAAGACTGTCACTGAGATATTTCCCCTTTGGTGCCTATAAGAATCCTTAAACACTTAGAATAGAATCATTAAGCTTGGAAAAGACCTTTAAGATCATCAAATCCAGCCATTAACCTTATACTGCCAAGTCCGCTACTAAACCGTGTCCCTAAGCACTGTATCTACACATCTTTTAAATACTTCTAGGTATGGTGACTCCTCCATTTCCCTGGGCAGCCTGTTCCAGCACCTGACAACCCTATCCTGAGAAAGAATTTTTCCTAATATCTAATATAAATTTCCCAGGTGCAACTTGAGTCAATTTCCTCTTGTCCTACACTTGTTACTTGGGAGAAGAGACAGACCCCCACCTCACTCTATCCTCCTTTCGGGTAGTTGTGGAGAGCAAGGTCTGAGCCTCCTTTTCTCCAGACTAAACCCCATTTCCTTGAGCTGCTCCTCACAGAACTGGTTCTCTAGACCTTTCACCAGCTTTGTTGCTCTCCTTTGGACATGTTCCAGCACCTCAATGTCTTTCTTGTAGTGAGGGGCCCAAAAATAAACACAGTATTTGAGATGCAGTCTCATCAGTGCTGAGTACAGGAGGACAATCACTTCCTTATTCCCACAGACTGATTTCTTACCAGTCTAAAGGCATAAAGAACTTAAGAAGGAAACCTGGACTAGTAGATGTACATGAAAAGGAAATCACAGATTTCATACAAAGTATTCATCTGCATTTCAGCAGAGCCTGTACTACCCACTGATCCCATTTTCTGTGTGCAATGGGCAATGAGATGTAATTCTGGAAATGTGTTCCTGCATGGTTGAGGAGTGTTTCATAATAGCTTGCAATGTCTAGAGTACTAGTATTGAAATGTGCAATGCTTTAGTATTGATGAATCACTTATATAAAAGAATGACCGGCTAAGAAAACAGATTAACTATAATGGGAAATCTCACATAACTTGTGGTTAAGTAGTATCCCCTCCCACGCTATCTACCTTAACTGATGAAAAGAGTAGCAGCAAGTATGAATTACTGCTCAGGCAGAGCTTTTTATTATCACTGTCTTAGTCATTGTTGTGGCAGCCATTACCGAAGTACAGAAGTTACAAAATGGCAAAGACTACTGCTCCTGAGGCTTCCTGCAAGTCATGGCCAATGCAATTGCACTGGAGAAAAAAACGAATAATTTCTGTGAGAGGCACAGGCTGAGAATTTCCATTTCATCTGCTAGTTCCTAGTAAGCTTTTGCAGCTAAACAGCATAAGAACACCACCTCATAAAACTTGCTATGAATATGCTACCAGAATGAAACAAAGAAGGCTGATGCAGAACTCTGGCCATTCAAAACAAAACCACAATTAGTAGGTTCCTGGAGGAGCTATGAAGATTCACACCAGCTGAGCATCTGGTCTTGGCCATTGGCCTAAAAGGTTGAATTGAACTTAGCAGCACTTCCCAGTCAGGTCTGCCTGATCCCTATGTGTCCATTTTATTCATTTCAACCTAAGATGAAAAATTAATCTTAATTAATTTTAAAGAGGTGACATTTTGCAGACTTCACTGCAAGGTTTCCACTGTCTTTCACTGAAATAGCAATATACTTTGGAAGAACATCCTCTTTATTATGAATAACTAGCAAAAGCAGTAACATTAAGTCTTATTTTCTTGAACAGATGCCCAGCAAGACTGTATAAGCACAAAACTACTAGTTTGAAAAATAATATATTTTAAAGCAGAGGGATTTTACATTTGGATTGATCATTATAGTACAGATATCTTTTGCAAAGAGACACCTTTACCTGACTTCTCTGGTTATTCTGGAGTGTTCTGTTCATGTAAAACATCTGCAAAATTACTTACCGGCCTTTACAGCCAATTTTGAGGGATAAAATAATATGTAGGGTTTTTTCAGTAACAAGAAGTGGTTGATTCATACACTGAACATGCTTTAATTTACTTATTTTCCAAGAAGCTGAAAACACTGCAAATTTTGATCTTCTAATTTTTTATGACTATGCACTTGTTTAAAATACTTTATATATAAAAGCATCCAAAACTCTCCCATATGAAAATTAGAAACAAAACCACCTCATGCACACCTTCTATACTATTGCAATTTATGAATCTGAAAATGTAGATTATCAGTGTCAGCCCTGGAGATTTCCCATCACTGACTCACTTTAAGTTCTCATGAGTAGTCTGCAACCAGAAATCCTAGCTCTTGGGTAGAAAAGAATCACAAATTCATTAATGATTAATTCTGAAAATGAGAAAATAAAACAGGAAAATGTGTATGGCATATAAGAGATCATATAATGAGGAATAGCAGACAAATAGCATGGGAAGAAGGATGAATTATGAGAAGCAGAACACAACTTCAACTGAAAAGTCTGAAAAGCTAAGGAAACTGCTGGTCCTCTCTCTTGCATAAAATACGTTTTGCTGGTTCCACATAACATTACAAAACTTAATCCCTTTGGTCACCCCACTACTTGGCCTCCCTCTGAATTCTCTTAATCCTTTCTGCATTGAGGAATGATACCTTCAGCTTTTGCAGAAAGCAGATCTGCAGGGCCTTCAAGTACCATGGAAACCAGGCACAAATTACAACTAACTCATCATTCTTACATTCTTTTATAACATTAAAGATGCATATAGTCAGTACTTTTTAAACTTAAACATAAGCCTCCATTTCACCTAAAAAGAAATTGAACTCTTGTGGCTCAAAGAGAAAACAGATTCTTCCTGACATAGCAACATATTGAGCGAAAACCCCCTTGCAAACACCTCAACTGCAAGGATAGAAGAGCAATAGAAGCCCACTCCAACAACCTTTCAACTGGGAAAGAGAGACCCCTGTAAGCAACAACTAGCTTTCCTAAACCTTTCTTCCCACTACCCTGTCCCAGCCCACACACACTTACATTGGAATTGGGGAAAAAGAGAATCTATTCCCTGTCTTCAAGGAAAATTTCCCTAGTGCACCTAAGACAGTCTGAGCTCTCTTGTGCCAAAGCACAATTCAAGCCAGAGAACTCACTGCCATTCTTTGCATACAGTCCAAGCGAACTTCTTCTGGTTGAGAGTAAGAAAAGCTATTACTGTCCTCTCAACGTCATCTGAAACACTAATTGCTTTTTCTTTATTGACAAAGAACTTAATTAAAAATAGAGAACATGGCAGCAAATTCTCCTTTGGAGAAAATTGTCACATCTTTGTCTTCACTAGAACCACTGGTTTTCCTGTGTTACTGGATGGAAAACATGAACACTCCCAGAGCTCCAAATGTATTAAAATGATTTCAGCTTTTTGTGAATCAAGGCACACATTGTTTGAGTAGGTCAGAAATTACTCAACATATGTAATAAGCTTGTGGTACATTCTGAGACACAAGCTGGAAAACACTGCTTTCTCATTATCTACTATCTTGTGCTCTTCAAGAAATGCATCCACCTCTTGTAAAAAGAGAAAATAGAAGACTACGTAATTTCAAGCTGTGTTGGTTCACAAGTTTTATCAATAACCTGTACATTCACATAAAAATACCACTAATTGTTACCAAATATTAAGTGCTAGAGATATTTAATGAAAAAGAAAAGTTTTTATCCTCATTATTACAATCTTGAGGTCAGGCTTGCAGCTCTTCTTCACTTGAACAGCACCATGGAACTTAAAGCTGCTGAGAGTGGGATCCTGTAGGCTACAGGTAGCCTTCAGCTTCCACAGCCTTAAGTAAGTACATCCAAATTGTAGCGATTGTTTTGCAGCATCTGGTGCTCTCCTTGGCTGTATTCTGCCTCCATCATGGACAAAGAACCAGAATACATGCCACAATACTTGCTTCTCTACTGGAAAGGGCATTGGACATGTGGTCAAGTAGGAAACTGCAGTACACCCCAACAAGTGGACCCACTGGACACCAGGACTGGTAGTACTTTATAGAACCCATCAGCTTCACAGTTTCAATTTCATCAGGAAGAAACAGGAAGGTAACTCAGACTTCAGATTCTTGGTGTGAAACAAAGGCAAGTCCTTACAAAAGAATTCCTGCAGAATTAACCTAGAGTGATTTTGTTAAACCATTATCTTGAAATGAAAACGTAGAAGACTTTAACTTCCTGATCATAGCAGGTATTTCTGAGTTTCAGAATCTTTTTTTCTTTTTTTTTCCCAAAGATATTGGATTTTGTTAATTCAAAATGTTTTGCAATTTGTCAAGGTTAAAGATCATCACACTTGTTTAAAACGTCATGAATACAAACAGATAGCAATCATATCTGCAGTGATTGCTGAGCATATAATCTTCTTCCTCAGAAGCATTCAGGAATCAAAACCACATGCCACAGGCTACAGTTCTGTCATCTCTCATAAAAATAAGAATGACCATAAGTGTTTAGGGGGATCTTAAGGGAAAAGAACCACCGCATGTTTCACAGTTCTGAGAATATGTGACAGGCAGAAACTTCTGATGCCTTGCCCTGTGGCTGAGGCTGATTTACAACCAGTGGAACTTCAATTTGCTTCCAAATGAATAGGGTTAATTAGTTCCTGATGCAACAGAAAACATTTACTCCCATATCTGAATATTTGTAAAAAATGCATTCAGTTGCCCTTCACATTCTCACACACACACAGGGAAAAACCAAAACCTCAGGAGAGGAGAACATTCTAAGAGTTTTAGTGTGCTGTGCTGTGTCTTCACTGTTCCATCAGGCAAAGGGCCAAGAGCTATTGCCACAGAGACAGCTGGGATTTTGGCCCTTAAAACAAGTAGATGGTTCTTGTGCTGCTCAATGCTCTCAAGGTAGAAACAGCTCAATTTCAGAGACAGTGATAAGTGGAGGCCAGGAACTGGGAATACCTGGCTTGACTCTTTTTTGCTTTGCTGTTTGCCCTTAGCTGTTTCATTTCCCCCTACTACAAGCTTAAAGAAGTTGGCCTTATATAACAGGCAACTGTATGTAAAAAGAGCACATTGTCTTTCTCATGTTTTCTTCACAAATGAGGCTTCAAGTAGTCTGCGACAAAGGAAGGTTAGGAAATACACAGCTATAAGGCTTTTTGGAATTTCACATTTTAAAAAAGTATACATGTCATGTATTTGTTACATACTGGTGGAGTACTTACTATTAATCCTTGTTCTCCTGGTTTTCCTGGCTCACCCTTAAAATAAAAAATGAAAACAGAAAAAAGAGTGAATAATTTCAGTAACATGTCATGTAACATGCCAAGAATTCAATTTTCTACTTAATAATAGTACCTCAAAAATCCATTCTTGAACATGTATGGCAGCTGACTATACATTACATATATTACTTTTTTGATTTTTAAACTGGTAGGCCAAATCTCAGACATTTTAAAAGGCAAAGTACTATTTCACAATCAAGTAATTGTATAGTTTTTGACACAACAGTTAAGTATTGATGTCCTGACTGTCTCTTAGTTCCAAATATAATATCCCATTCCAGTCAGCTGTGCTAAAGGACACAGAGAAAGCTTATTTTCATGTGTTGAATCCCACTGTTTTCATATTCCAAAATGAGTGCTTTGTGCCATCACCTTAGTAGGCAGGCATAACTTACCATGGCAAGTTATCATGTTCCATAAACCCATAAAAATTGGTATCTTGAAGCCATTCAATAATAACTTAGGAGTTAAATACCTGGATTGGCTGTTAAAATTGTAACCCATCATTTTTTCAATGTATTTTTTTTTCTGTGGGCACAGCTGTACAGAAAGTAAGAATCGATTTTCTCCCCTTACTTCCACATACAGCCGTCTATAAAGACAGTAAAACATATCAGTTGTACAATATAGGCTAACAATAACCATCCAAAAAACAGAAACAGGAATCCTTATCATTTTGGTGATCTGCATTTAGATCACTCCCTTGTAAACACCACAGAGCATAGGGCAGTCCACATGCTGTTGTATCAGCACAGTTGCAGGATCTTATTTAGCAGCTTTGTCATAAAAGAAAGCCTGCCAAATAAACAACGAGAACTGTTCTGATGATGTTGTTCTTGACAACCAGAAAGAATCAGAATTGCTTTTCTGGGTACATGCGCAACACTGTTACCCCATGCAATGCTACAGGCTTGGGGAAAAGTGGCCAGAAAGCTGTGCAGCAGAAAAGGACCTGAGGGTGCTGACTGATGGCTGAACATGAGCCAGCTTGTGCCCAGACAGCCAAAAAGGCCAACAGCATCCTGACCTGCATCAGCAATAATGTGGCCAGCAGGGCCAGGGCAGTGATCATCCCCCTGTACTCAGCACTGGTGAGGCTGCACCTCAAAACCTGTGCTCAGTTCTGGGCCCCTCACTATAAGGGATACATTGAGGAGCAGGTCCAGAGAAGTGCAACAAAGCTGGTGAAGAGTCTGGAGCACAAGTGTGATGAGCAACAGCTGAGGGAACTGGGGTTGTTTAATCTGCAGAAGGCTCCCAGGGGAGACCTCATAGCTTTCTACAACTGCCTGAAAGGAGGCTGTAGTGAGGAGGGGGTCAGCCTCTTCTCCCAAGTAACAAGTGATAGGACAAGAGGTAACGGCCTCAAGCTGCACCAGGGGAGGTTTATATTGAATATTAAGAACAATTTCTTTCCAAAAAGGGTTTTCAGGCGTTGGAACAGGCTGCCCAGGGAAGTGGTGAAATCACCATCCCTGGAAGTGTTCCAGCACCGTGCAGACGAGGCCCTTAGTGACATGGTTTAGTGGTGGTCTTGGCAGTCCTGGAGTAACGGCTGGACTTGATGATCTCAAAGGTCTTTTCCAACCTAGTTGATTCTATGATTCTATGTGTGCATTGCATTCAGAAGAAAATATGTATCATCTGCAAACACACCAAGATACCCAAGAGGGAGAAACCAGATATACACAGGTTTCTGACAGCTAATTACCCACGCTTGTTGGACTTTTCAGCTCTCTCTGAAATATTGCTAACTTCTGGATACAGCAATTACACAGCCTGAAGTGAGCATCAAGATATCTCCATAAATTTAGGGAAAAAAAATGAAATAATTTCAAGAGTTTGCATCATATTCAATTGCCTTATTAACAGAAAAAAAAAATAATCTTGTTCTCTTTTTATTTCTTTTTGGAGGCATTAAGTTTCAAAGTCTTTGTTCTGGTGTCTGTGGGATGCAAAGGTATTACACTGTAAGAAGGCAAGTATGTCCTGATTCCTGCAGGATCTTCTGTGGACATCCAAAGAAAGGCTTAGGCAGAAGGCTGAGCGACCCTTTCTAGTGTCCCTTCCTTGATGCTCTCTGCTGGCCATAGGTCCAGCAGCATGTCTAACATTTCTACCTCCTCAGCTCTAAAGATTTCCTGCCCAAGAAACCAACACTTTCTCATCTCTAGAAGCTTTAAGTATCCATAATAGGTTGCACACTTCTGGGATACAAGGTGGTGATGACAGAGATGGAGGCATGTAGGCACACAGTCTGCTCCTTTCCCCTGTTACATTGTGGAAGAGAAGTAATGGGGGTGCTGGAGTTTCTCCCTGTGCTTTGCTATCTTGGCTGCCTGACTTGCTTAGGATACGCAGCAAATGCATGGGCATGGGGGACAACAGGGGCCAAAGTACCTCTTATATCTCTGGTAATGGTAAAGCTTGCTTGAGAAAGGCTGGAAAAGAAGTCCCTGCTTTGCCTAACATGGCAAAAGAGGAAATGACTGCCTTCTAATGGTGGTTGACCACTGTAAGGACGTCGTCTTACAGCTGTGTGGTGCTGCAACGTCCTTATGCATAATACAGTGCAGCTATTTTGTTGTTCAGCTTTTTAGCTCAAAGGTCCATGCAAGCCTTCTAAAGATACAAAGCTGTCACCACCTCTTGGCTAAACTTTCCCTTTACAGCTCTCCTGCTGACTGCACACCACACAGCCGTGGAGAAAAAAAAACCTTCTGGGGATCAGGATCACTAACCTGAGGGTACAGAGCAATAGCAAGGAGTAGGATGGTAACAGTAGTCAGCAATCTGGATGGTTTCTATCTGTTTGTATCTGATTTTAAAGCAGTATTATGAACTGATTTTCCATAATGCTATAGGGCTTAAGATAGCCACAGCTTAAAAAACTATAAAAAGAAACTCTCTCTTGCCATCTAAAGTCAAAATCACTACAGAACTATTATAAAATGGAATGACCTCATTGCATAAAATGCATTACTTCCCCATTATGAGAAACAGTAATGTTCCCTTTGCTAAAAAAACACAAAACCCCAAGGAACACACAGTCATGTTGTAATCAGCAACACCAGCTGATTCTAGCCTCTTGTACTTGAATTATAAAAATGGCACCACTGCAGTCAGAAGTGTGTTCTGGTTTCAGCCTTGCCCTCACTACATCAAAGCAGAAGCAACTCTGCTGACCATAGTCAATTTTACCACATGAAAAGGACAAAACAGAGGCCGAGATGAGGCCCAAAGCCTGACGTGCTGCAGGATGAGCAAGAAATGAGTAGGTGCTCAACAACGGAAACAAAAGACTTTTAATGTCATTTCATAGCCTTGAGCTAGAATTTATAAGGGCAATAGTGGTAAAAACCAAAACAAGCAAAGCAACAACACTAACAGCAGCAGCCCTAGAGCACTGTAGGTCTTAGTTGCCAAGCCTTGATGGCTTTTCACAGGAAATTTTAGCAGGGTCTTACTATTATCATCATGTTATGTTATATTTGTACAGTTAATAGTGTTTCAGATGAGGCAACCTCAATAGGGCCAGGAACAGGAGTGTAGGTATTTTCTTTCTTGGTTACAGTGGTATTCATGATGAAAAGAGAGTTACTTCTTTCAAAAGAATGAAAATTAAAGAGCCTACAAAATATAAAAACAAAAACATACTCACATTTTGCTTAAAAAAAGGCAAAAAAAAAGTCCATGTATTTATGCATCTGTTTAAAAAGTGTTTAATCATCAGGTCATGAAGTGCCAAAGGCAGAGGGTCACATACTGTGCCTAAACCAAATAATTAACAGTAATAATGGATTCTGCTGGTTGTTCTAATGAAAAAGGAAATGAGCCAAAGAAAATGGTATTATACTTGTGTAACGGTGGCAGAACCTGATTCCAAACTTCATCATACTTTGGGCAGCATTTAGCAATTTTTTACTTTAATTCCATGATTTTTGAGGCTAAATCATTAGAAGTGAGAATTCAGGCCTGTCCATGCTACAACAACTCAAATTC
Source organism: Psittacus erithacus (assembly GCA_009867235.2). Lineage (NCBI taxonomy): Eukaryota > Metazoa > Chordata > Aves > Psittaciformes > Psittacidae > Psittacus > Psittacus erithacus. Next base: position 10,397 of record WYDI02004595.1, read on the forward strand.
AGCTTTATCTTGAAGTCTGAGAACAAATATTTACTACTTATGGGAGGGGCAGGCCTTTCTTACATATCTATCAATGATTACATTACATCAGTGAGCAACACAGAAACCTTAGAATGTGTGGGGAAACCATCAGGAGAGTGAGGCAAGGAACACAGATGCTACTCTTGGCCCTGCTATGAACTTGCTCTTTATGAGGAGGACTTCAGATACACAATAATTCTGCCTGTGGTTCATCTTCCACATATCTTTCTTGCCAATCTTACCTCAGAAAACATCTTTGAAACTGAGCTGGCATATACTTGATAGGCATTTGGACACCATGACAGCCACAGACTAACTCACCGGTAAGCCTGGCATCCCACGAGGACCATCTTTGCCGGTATCTCCTGGCGGCCCTCTGGGTCCTGGTGGCCCTGGAGGCCCAGGGGGTCCAGCTTGTCCTTGGTCCCCCTAAACCAACATAAAACTCATCACAAGTTTGCTTTATAGGCACCAACCACATACAAAGACATTGATTTATCCAGAAAGATCACAAGACAGACTGGTGGAAGCTGCCATGAGCTGTCTTGTGGCTTCTTTACTGCTTATGGCAGAGGCTGGACTTTGCCTTGGAGACCAGAGGGCTGTATCTTTCCAATACAATCAGCCACAGAGCAGAACATTCAAATTCTAAACTGCTTGTCCTACCAGAGCACATGCCAAAATTTGGGGTAGCCTTGCAACATTTTACTCATCCAGTTCTCCAGAACAAGTAACTGTTTTCAATAAGCAGCTGTTTGCTTCATGATTCACATAATCATAACAAAGCTGAGGTAAAAAAGAAGAGTCACATGTGAGAATATATAGTTTGCATGGCAATTTCCCAAGCCCATCAATGATGCATGGATAGATTTCAAATATAAGCATGGAAAATAACTGCTTTTTCATGAAATTGTACATAATTTTTCATCTGCTCTGGGGAGCTGTTTTATAATGACCGTTAGCTAACTCTCTTAATGGCTTTTACTTCTAATTTACCTTATTAATTTGTAAAAGCCAATTTCCAAGAGAGTTGTCAAAACATATTACTTTCCCCTTAAAAAAAAAAAGACACCAAAACCTGATACTTAAGTTAGTTAATTTCCAGCATACCATTGCTAAACTCTGGAAAAAGTCAACTGCATCTTAAATATGGATCATTTAGCAAAGCTACCCACAGCCTTCTAATTGTTAATATCATTAACTGTTGCTTCATTCCAAAACATTTGCAAATGAACATCCTGCTATAAGAAGGCATTTGACAAAAAGATACAGCAAAGAGCAAACTGAATGTAAAGAAGATCCAGACTCCAGTGAGATGAAGCACTACCTTAATGAGGCGGCGTTTAATGAGCTGCTGATCAGCTGAGAGAAACCCATGATTGATTTTAGGAAACACCATCTGATCAGGCAGGTGAGGTCAAAGGTTGAAGATCAGAGATGAGAGAATTGAAGAATAGACATCAGAAGGCCCGAGAAAGAAATAAAGACATATTCATTAGATTTGTAATAACTAAAATAATATAAACCGGTGCTTCTGCCTGACAGAAACTGTGCATTTTCTTTTGAAGAAATTTACCTCTAATATAGAGGGTATATCACTCCATGAATTAATCACATACAATGAGTTAACTGCAGAACTTTTTTCTCCCCAGATTTCCTGTAAGAATTCTTCACGTGTTATTTTTTCATTGCCCAGGCTCTAAGAATCAGCATTTTCATATGTTGTTCTTTCAGCAAAGCTTCTAGAGACAAAGCACCAGCTCAACTTTCAGTCAGATTTTCTAACCAGCATATTGTGCCATGAAGAATAGTGTCATTTTAATAAGGGCTGGAGTTCCAGCTTGACCAGATTGCTTCAATCCTTCTTGCTTAATTTGCAAATGCAGCTTTTAGAAAATCTGTATGTACAGATTAAACTTCTGCTATCTAACACAAAAAGCTGACTCTAGATGTAACCAGTATAGAGTTCACTGACATTTTCCAAACTCCTGTATGCCTCAGGGAAGCAGAACTACAAAAAAATCTCATCTGAAAATAAAATACTGATTGAGATAATGGAGAATGTGGGTGTTTCCAGGGCTAACACTATGCACAGTTATAGGCATGATCCCATGCTCTGCATTAGGAGTACTTATACCAGTGCAAAGGCAGTGAGGGTTAACTTAGGTCCACCATGAGGATTCATTTGTATTCAATGGTAAAGACAATTTTTTCATGTGCACTTTTATGCTGATACAGAGAGACCTGACTGAACAGGTACGTGTCAGCCACAAACCTTGACGGTGAGGATCTGATTACTGTGCAGAGCAGCGACTGTGGGGAAGCCTGGCAGACCCTAGGGACACAGCATAACATGGTACCAAAACAGCACAACACAAACATCACAGACACAATTTACCAACAGACAAACAGAACGAACACTATATTTAGTATACTCCACATTGCCTACTGACAGGAAACAGTCTCTCTGTCATATGGGAAACAGAGTTGGGCTTGCACCACACTGCAGATGCAGGCTGTTAATTTACAATGAGAATATCAAGAGATTTTAGAAGGAGCAGTCCCACAGATGTGACTTTCCTTAAAATTACAATAAATTATTATGATCATTTGACAGTCTTTAAGTTATCAGCCAGCAGACAACTGAGCCATTTTCAAGTAAAATGTGCGACAGCAATTTGAGTTACATAGAAAAACTGGACTCCGGATTGCTGCAGAAATTGACAGCAGTGATGGTGGATTTTGAAGTGCTTTGAATAATTAACATCTTGCTCCTCACGTTGTGTTTAACATATGACATTCAGCACATAAACTGGTAGTACATACACAATTATAAACACTGAACAACAATCTAGTGCTAGGTCTTGGGTGTTCCAGAATGGCCAAGGTCAACACTTTCAAGACATAAAAGAAGCATTTTCATATCCTGGGCAAAATTTCTCCCCTCAAGCTTTTTATGCTACATATGTTTTGTCATATGTTAGTCTACCAACACGTGCTACCAACATAGAATCATAGAATAGTTAGGGTTGGAACATGTGCAGAACTTGTACTTTACTGGTACAAAAAAGAGGAGTGTGATAATCATGGCCTGTTGTGACAATACAAGGGGTCAATTTTACTCTCAGAACAACACCTTTCTTGTGTTGCCTTGTAGGGTGTGAATCAGAGTTTCTGATAAAGCTGAAACCTTATAGAGTTGAGCAGTGAACTCTTAAAGAAAGAAATTCCCAAGTCTTTTCCTTGTCTTTAGCACAGCACACTGCCTGAAAAGAGGAATCAGGCTGAAGAGCACAGAATAAAATAGTCTGGTAGCTTTAGGCTCCCTACATGCATGCTCGGACATGCCACCTCTGAGAGCAGGTGCACAGAACTGGTGGCACAGCCCCACTATGAGACCTGGAGTGTGTGGCTGTAGGGTTGCAGCTTGACACCTTCAGAAAGGAAAGCTGTGCCTCTCTCTTCCTGCCAGACAAGGTGGCTTCCAGGAAATCCTGCGTGAAGACTCTGCTGGGTCAAACCATGTTGCCAGAGTGCATGAGCCATTTGCAGCCCAGCCGGCTTGGTGGAGAGCACCACAGGCAATGGCAGTCTGCCAGGTCTCCCAGCTGCAGCAGGGTCTTTCAGCATGGCAAATATTAGCTCTATTCATCTCCACATGCATCGTGTCAGAGAACCCCTGGATCACAAAGACCGCACAGGTCTTTACAGAAAAGGTGGAGTAACTTTCTGATGCATGGATGTCCTTTCACTAACACCTTTATTAGCTTCATTCCTGATATATACCCATGACCAGAAAGCTGAGACCCTGTCAGTGGAGTCCATAAAGCCTTCTTCCTTTGTTTTAACAAATGGTAGTGTGGCTAACAGCATTGCTTGGTGACCAGAAATCTCATCTTTAGAAACAGATACAAAGATAACCCCAAAAAAGGCTAAAACTCCAAACATTTAAACTCACTCACTCTGAGACAGTACTAAGACAGGAGAGATACATAATATAGAAAACAGATGTATCAAATTTGCAATTCTTTTATTATGGGATATAAGTTATTAAGACAGTAACTTGCCAGAATCTTTACATCTGTGACTCATTAGCCCCGCTGTGTAAATGGTCTATTCCTTTTCTAGCTAAAGCTACTATACCCATGTAATGGAAATGAGTACAAACAAGAAACCTACAAAAGGACTAAAATCTGAGTAGCAAGCAATACATTTTAAATCTCATCTATTAAAAAAATAAAAAAGATAAACAGAAAATATTTTAACAACTTCATTTTTACTCCTCAGCCTTTAGTATTAGTATTAGAGCTCAGTAATTTTCAGTTACCTCTAAAAGCAGCATATATTCAATTTGACATTTTAAGAAGTGGAAACTCAAAACTCATATTAGGTTTAATTTCTTTCATCTTGAAAAAGGTAGAGCTGAGAATTAATTAAGAAAGGAGTTTAATCGGAAAACATAGGGGTTTGCCAACAAGATTTCCTTTTTTCTCCTTGAGAAAAAATGAAAAAAATTCGAAAGATTTGTGTAGCTCCACACAAAAACATTTACATAGAGCACTTCTCAGTCCAGCCCCAGCATTCTCAATGCTTCCCAACACCACACAGACAAGTTCAAGAGTAGCTTGCAGTACTGCAGTTTCCTGCTTACATAAACAACATATGAGAAAATGGGAAAACCCCATTTTTCCATCAACAGCTTAGTAACATCTTTCAGCTTGTTCCTAAGTAGGATAAAGCTTTCTTTCCTTTGACTAAAGCAGTCATAATCTCACACATTCTGAGATTCACAGGTCAGAGACACGCAATGCCAGCTTGGACCTGAATCATCTCCCCATATGTAAAACACACATATTTGGAGAGTGCCAGAAACACAGGAACATCAAATCGAACCCAGCAAAGAAACTATAATGGGTGCATAGTTTTTTGCATGTGTGGGAGGCTTTAGAGGGCACTGCATCTTCTGACATCCATGAAAGATAATGTTGGCACACGATGAGTTTTGAAAACAGCATAAAAAGAGCTATCATTCCCACAAAACGAGTTCTCTTCTTCTCCTGTCACTCTGCTATAAATATAACCCCAAATATCCCTTAGATCTGTTTTATTTTTTCTCTATCTAAAGCTGTTCTCAATGATGGATTCAAAGCCACTCAATTTTCTCTTTATTTGGTTTGATTCTTGAACTGCACATAGGAAGGGCTCTTGTTCTACACCCTAGGAGGCCCTCACAGAATACAAAACAGTACAGTGATCAACAGCGACCACTGGCCCACTAAATTCCTCTGCTGACAGCAACTCAAGCTCACCCTGGAATGCTAGCTGGTTACAATTTCCAAATTAGCACATTTGTTGCATGCCTTACTACAATTTTTGCCCAAATGCCAAGCAAAACATGATGCTTGGAGGCTAACAGGCCTCATAATGCAGTGTCCTGCTTACCTACCTGGAAACGTGGATAAAGCCTACTTGTCCCCAGCCCGTAGCTACAGAGAAAACTGAAAGATGCCAGAACATCATATGGTTTTTCACTTTGTATAAATAATTCTTCTGTTACATCCATCACAGCCTTCAAAGGTGTGATTTCTACTAGCAGCCTTAGATTTTTCAGGTACATTCCAGTTTGTGCATTGGTCAACATGAGGTCAATATTATAATGTCATCATAACCTTGCCATATGGCAAGTATAATAAAATTAAGCAACAGCATTTCTGGTTTTACACTATGCTACATACACTCTAGTTTTACTATTGCATTTACTTAGTATAGTAAATGTCACAGTCATCCTTAGGATTTTCCTTCTGACCTGCCAATAAACCCAAGCTGCACAAGCTTACATGTTCCTGTGAAGACATGGTAAATGAGACAGGAATTACCACCTGCTGTTCACTTGCACTTCCTAAGGTTACAGCCAGCTGCTGCTATTTCACATCAAATCACACAGGCTGCTGGCCAGAGTGATCCTGACACTCTTTATGGCTGCTTTACCTCCCCCCAACACCACCTCCAGTTCTAATTAATCCTTCAGACCAAGCACCAGTCCTGCAGCTAATTATTGTAGCTGCCCTGGGGAGTACAGTGTTTGGTATCACCCTGTACGGTGCCATGGACTCTCAGCAGGAGCTCTTTTACATAATCCCTTTTATCATAGCTGCTGCTTTCTCCATCAGCAAATCTGCTAACTAAAACAGTGCACCCCAAGAGGACAAGGATCCAGAAATTTCTTTTTGCTTAGGCAATCATTCAGCAAAGAGCTTTAATTTGTATACATATATGCAATGATTCAGATTTTGTATTAAAGTAATAAAAAATATAATTTTAAGAACTAGTACAAACAGGTCACTATAAAAGTGCTATTTTCTATAATGTGAATATCATGTGAAAATGATATTTTCACAGTAAACTCTACCTGAAAATGCACTCAAAATGAACAAAACTTGAAAAAGCCAGAACTTTTCTGTTGCGGTCCTAGGATTAGATGAATTTTCAGTGAGGCAAATATCTTTTCCACACAACTCAGTTACAAGTTCTGATGAGTAATCACCATCTGACCTATGCAAAATATGTATCACCTTCCTTCCTGAAGGCAACCAACTACTCTCTCTGAAACCAGTGGTAGATATCCAGTTAACTTCAAGATGGGTTGGTCCTCCCCAAAACCAAGCTGCTTCTCAGCAAAAATCTTCTGACGTGGCTTATGCTTCTTTTCAAATTATATACGCATTGCAACTGCAATTCAGGTAAGTGGTTCACTTCTGTGATATTCATTAAGACTGGATGAAATATTTTTAAAAAGTTGTTTTCAATCAAATTGGTCTAACTCAAGCGCTGAGTATTGCAACGTGACAGCTGCAGCTTGAGATAAAACAACTACTTGACGTTTTGTCAGTCACAGGACATGGTCCTAGAAAAAGGAACAGGATGTACAGAGACTTCCTTCCTCATCATTCCTTTGGCATTACTAAAAAGGGGCAAGATGCAAACCAACTGGTGGTGAGTGAAGACATGCACCAACTAGCTCTTAAGACAGGAATGACAACATCCTCATCTTGGGAGCATGTATGTGGCACTCTATAGAGTGTCACAGCTGTTCTGCATTCCCCAGGGGAACCTCAGGAGCTGAACATCAAAGGCATAGTTTGGCCCTAGAGAGTCATCCGAAGCCAAAAGGACACTCCTGTGAGCTCCGAAAGAAGGCACATCCTCCTTTCATCTGAGTGTCCCATTGCTTCAGATGAAGTTGGCAACCACTACAGTCTGAGTTCTTTCCTAACATCTTATAGTTACAGAGCTCGAAGTTACCTTGCTCCAATTTGTTATCCTAGTTTCAGCTTAATGGAAAACAGGGGAGCCACAACAACCTAATACTAGTGAAGCAGAACAGATAATGAGTCCCAGGAATAGTGTAGGTAAATACCCCTGTTGCCTTCTGGCAGATAAGGAAACAAAGTCTCAGAAGTTTAATTACTGCTCACAGAAAAAATGGTATTAAACCAGATGTCCAGCAATTTACTCTATGATGCTGCTTTAGTAAAAGTTATGTTAACAGAAGGAACCATGAACTTTCTTTTAGCCTTCTTACTGTGGCACTAAGAGCATAGTTTGAAACAGTGGTTAGATATAGTTTACAATGTGAACTATAATTTATTTTACACAGGACAATTAATAACAGAAGAAACAACAATGTGGGTAATCATACTGCTCAAGTATGAACTTAAAGTGGTGCAGTGTTTGTACTATGTATTTGAAGTAACACATAATAAACCAAAAATACTGCTTTTATACATACGTAAGAATATCACTTAAGGGAATACTTCCACTATATCATCACCTCTGCAGAGTTTTTGACCATATATTCATATAAATGAAACTAAAGTGTATTTAATCAGAAAAGAAAAAGCTGTCCCTAGCTAATTTATGCTAATGAAAGTTACCCAGTCCTTCTATTAAGAAAGATAAAATTCATGAGTAGTATTTATAGACAAAATTAAGAGAAACTTTAGGAGGATATAATCAAACATCACCAGTTGCAGTCCTATAAGAAATTCACAGAATATGTTTCAATTATGTGAAATTATATTTAATTTACATAATACTGACCATACGCCTATACATTTTGGCTTTGATGAGATGTTGAATGAAGATAAAAATTAGCACTGTTTGGGAACAAAGCTTCCTATTACATCACTGATTTACCTACATTTGCTACAGTTAACATTGCCTCAAAAAAACCTGAATCTTGCTTTTGCTGAAGGCAAGAAATCCGATTAATTTTTATACTACTACCTATTTTGTGAAGCAAACCTGTTCCTCTCTAAAAAAATCGAAAAGTGCTAACCTTCAAATGAAATATAACACAAAATAAAATTGCTTTAAAAGATGGTGAAAAGTTAATGATCACAATTTAATCATCACTCAGTAACTAGTATTATTTGATTACTAATGAGGTACTGATTCTAATGACATGAATATAGGCTTTCTATTTATTGTCAGTAGAAGAGGGAAAAGGCTCAAAATATTCATTACACATTCCATAGAAAACTATTAACTAATAACAGCACAAATTTTAAAACTAGAATTTTTAAAATTTTCTTATAAAAAAACAGGTCAAAAAGTACTGCTTGGATATCTTCAATTTCGCTTTAACATGGGACAGTTTATAAAAGTTGTGTCTGTAATGATTCAAGTGAAGCAATACTTCAGCTAAAAATATAGCTTACATTTACACACGCACTTGTATTGAGCTATTTCAGTAAATAGACTGCATCCAGAGCCATTTCTGTCAACATTAGATCATTTTTAAATAGTTTTCCAGCACAGAACAGAACCTGCAAAATTTCTATTGCAAAACAATGATTTCCTAGTTTGGAACAATTAAGCAGCAAAGGTATTAAAAGTAAACAAGTAATGGGAAAGGGTTAAATAAAAAAGAACGTCACTCTCTGAACCTCCTTGTTTTAACAGTATACAAATCAATTTTTAATCTTCAAGTCAATAAAGGTTAACATAATAAAATAAATTTCTGAGTACTTTTCTAGATCTTTCTCTTCTGCTGAAGATATTTTAGAGATGTTATCAGTTACAGGAAGATCCAGATGCTAGGAAAATTTACTTAAACATACCAAAGAGAGAAAATAATTTTATGGAAATATAGAAGTATGGCTTCTGGATGGTTTCTCATTGTACCTAGATCAAAACCAATTTAAAGGCAGCTGCTAGCTGATGATTTCTAGACCTGATAAGCAAGGAATCTCTCATGTATCTGAATGAAAGGACAGAAAATATTTACTATGTCATATACAGAAGGATGAGAACAGAGTGATTAAGACACTCAGTACTAGCTGTTCCATTCCCAGACATTCACCTCTGAAGATCTATTTCCAGTAATCAGGGTATGATCTATACTTGGACAGTTTCTCCTTTGCAATCCTACCATTACAAAATCTTTAAAGGCTTTTTTAAATTGGGGGAATTTTTCTTTTCAGCACGATTTAAAAAGTTTCAAACCAATATGTAAAAATACAAAACCAAAGAAACTTCAGGCTCCTTATCTGTAAAACTTGAATTAGTTTAAAAATGTCTATTGCTTTTGGATATTATAGTCAGTCTGTCTGCAAACTTGTGAAATCCAAATGTTGATTCCATCCCACAGTTGCTTTCAGGTACTATATTTCTCTAAAACTATATGGTACGGTATTATCTCTAAACCCATTTATTTTACATAGGCAGTGATGGGAAACTATGTGCAAAGGTAACCAGCCACAGTTAAATGGGTTTATTTTCATTTGGTGCATGACTGGCTTGCACATATAATTTCCATTTACTATATTCTAAATCCCCTTGCATAGCAAGTTGAGCAGATTCACCCTGAAGACAGTCATCAGAAGAGATAACTGCTGTACCATGAAACATAAAATGATCAGAGGCTATGTAGTACTTATTACTTGTGAAATCCACAAGGCAAACAGAAGAAGCTGCTGTAGAACACATTCAAACACACATAAAAAAGGTAAAGGGAAAAGCAACAAGACTGAGCAAATTACCTAAGCTACACCCATATACTTCAAAAAAAGGTATATTACTACAATATTCATTGACTAAACAATCAGCGAAGGTTCAGCTAGCCCACTACCTCTTCTCTACTGCTGGCCTTACTAAATTCTTTTTCTACATTCAGATACAGAATTTGGTCACAGCTGCCAGCTGCTGCTGCAGATATAACCCTGTGCTGTCCTCAAACATGAACTCCTTAGGTCAGATATTTTTAGCTTTTTAGTTGCAAGTAATTTACCAAAACCACAATGTAGCCATAACCATTTTTATGGCCCAGTACAGATTCTACTGCCCTCCAGTATAGGGGGCTGTCTTGTCAAAGAGGGACACAACAGTGTCTGTGTAGCAGATATTCCACTGCAGTCCTTGCACTTGTTCAACCTGCAAAATAACAGTGAACAAACCTGCATGTTCATATTTACTATTGCCTATCTATAGGCTCTATACTACTATATCACTTCCAGCCCAGGGATTGAATGACGCACACTCTTAACCACTTCCTAATTTGTACGTCTGTCCAATATTTTGCCAAGATTTCTGGACCAGTAGAGGCTCTGGCACCTTTGCTTACCCTCCAAAACTGCCCTCTGCTCTCCCATTTTATGCCACCATAAGAAAAAACCAGCATCATCTTTCCCTTGCATCTACAACACTTTTTTTGTGTGTTCAGACCTCTAACTCTTTCCCTGGAAACTTCTCCAACAATCACAATTCCAGATTCTTATCATCAGCTGTGTAATACTCTTCACAGTATTGCTCTTCCATATTTATTTATTAATGTATCTCTTTCTTATAGCTTTGTCAAATTTGCTCTCCTGTTCTTAACTAAACACCAGTTATTCTAAATGGAAGATCACTTAGCACAAGCACCTACGCACAGACTTCTGACTGTGCATCAGTCAGAGGATGAATGGAGCATCCTCTCCTAAGCCACAGGCACTGGTCTACTCTCCTTCTCTGCCTTCTCTCCCCTCACGTAAGGTTCCACATCACAGAACCAGCCAAAATACACAGACTAGCATGGTTTCTGAGAGATACTAAATTTACTTAGAAGTTAAAAGGGAGTTCTTACATTCTTCAGAATCTTCAATCTGTGTATTCACGCTACTTTCTGTATTTTCTTCTTTTATCTTTAAATAGTTTTCCAATTCTTCTTTTTGTGTTTCAGTTGAAATAATATTTAAGGCTGTTCACTAACCGGCCTCTGCCTTTATAATGTGCAGCCATATTACCAAGCATAACAAAATAACTTTGTACGTAATTAAAGCTGACATCACCAACAGCAAATTCAGCTATAAATGCATGTTGTGATTTTAGATAATCTTATTAGCTACAAATTAAATACACATGAAACACAACAGAAGAATAAAATGAAATTGCAAATTCAAAATATTTAACATAGTTGATAGAAAAAATAAAAAAGAAAATCCATGGAACGTGCCATTATAGAGATTTATAAATGTGTAACCAAAGAGAGTCACTATATCGTCAGAACAATTAACCAAACATTTTCTAATGAAGCACAGATGTAAAGAAGAATGAACTGGCACAGCCAGTCTATCTGAACTTTCACCCCTGTATTCCTCTATTTCTCTGCTAAAATAAACACATTTAAAAACTAAAAGAACCTTTACACTTCCACAGCTAAACCACGTTCTGTCTGTCTGAATGTATTTACAAGGTGATATTATTATTAAAATATCAAATATAGACATGTCAGGAAAAAGAGCTAATACATGCATACATGATACCTGTTTACAATTCACTAATTACTAGATACATTTCACATGAAATCTGGAGGTATATTTATTAGAAACCCACCAGCTCTTTGCACCGTGGGAGCCCATGCAAGGCACAAAAACGTTGCAGGGGAAACTGAAAGGTTTGGTTAGGAAAGCCAGCTTTTGTACAGCAGAGCAAAATCACTGTGAAACCTGCTTCCACCCGTAATGAAAATTGTGTATTTGAATGCATTATTACTGTTACTCAAATCTTCCCAGACACTATCTGGTCATGTTCAGTATTACTGTCCTGCAGACACTTACTTCAACATGCAGGGTAAAGGCAGCTAATAAGCATAATTAGCTCAGACAGTGGATTTAATTTAGTTTTGCACTAATGACTAATTGCCTACTCAGCGAAGGGGAAGTGTAACATTTTTTTTAAGATGCTTACCCGAGGACCCTGATCACCTTGATCTCCCTGCAAAGTGGAAAGATGAGATGATAGATTTAACACAGCATCTGTGTGCTACCCAGCTCTCTCACATAATCTAGCATTACACTGTGTCAATACAAACGATCTCTTTAGTTCATGCTGGGCTTTCCATTCATCTTGTGTCACCCGTACACCAACTCACCTTCTCGCCTTTTGGACCAGGAGGGCCCTGAAAGAAACAAAAGCAAAGAAGAATTACTAATACTGACAAAATCCTGGGACGCAGCAAGAAACAGGTCTGTGACAGTCTGCAATTTCTTCCTAACAATGTATGTCCTTGTAATTTTTCATTCCAAATGCCAGGGCTATTCCAGAGACAGCTTATTCACTGTATTAATAATAGGCACTGTGTAGTTATTTCTTGAATAGTTTGCTCACCCCATGTGTTAAATCAGACTATTTCAACAAGCAAAACTATGCCTGAAATGGCAAAACTTCTATTGATTCTAGTTAGGAACAACAGTTTATCTTCTATCAGATAATAAATGTTTTTTAAGACTATAAAACTTCTTTGCAAGTGCATCTAATAAATTCAGAGAGATATAAATCTGCCATGTATTTTGGCACCCTCCTTGGCTTAGATTGCCAATGAATTCAGGAATCTAAAAGTAGTGTTTTCAGTCCTATCTTTGGCAATACTGAAGTTGATGTTTAGTCTCAAGTGCTTTAGGCAAAATTTGCTCTTTATATAACATGATTTTGCAGAAGTAATATTTATTGTTACTTACCGCCAGACAAACAGTAAGGTGACAGAATCACATAACAGTGAGGTCCTTTCCTATTCCATTTTTACTGAGCACCTTCCAGCAAGCTACCAGCAGGTTTCTAAAACACTAGTTTTCAGGTTAGTATCTTGTGAATAAAAGGACTAGCAGTCTGCAGAGAACTGACTGCTTACACAGTGCAGACTCTACCTCTCTTTTCTGAAAGATATGCAGGTGTTTCGTTACTAAGAAAGACCTGGGTATGTATGAAAGCAGCTGGAAATGGAGAAGGAGCCATCCAAACTATCAGGGTCCACTGCTATAGCAGACAGACAGTGAGTATATATGCATGAATGCAGCACAAGAAAAGGTTGCCACCAGCAAGACAATTAGAAATAACCAAGCGCAACCTAGTTGAGCTGAGCATGTTTGAACCATTTCATAATTTACACTAGTAAAAATTCATGTGGTTCACATAAATGCAAATAGGAGGAAGGTCAGTCTGCTGTGTATTAAAGATGTGACCAACCATATGCAAGTTTTTGAGAATCCCTATTGTAGCCAATTTTCTGCTTATTTTTAAGGGCTTCTGATGCATGCCAGAGAAGAGCATCTGCTGCTAAATCTTTCAAGGAGTTAAAACACATGCCTCTCCTTCCATAGCCTGCCATCTCTTCCATCTGCTGCAGAGCACGCAGAAACAAGTCTGCTACCTGACTTCTTCACGTCTCCTTTACAAAGGACGGTGCTCACTGCCAGCTGAGTGGGAACCATCTGCTCAAGTAACTATGACCCCGTCCGCTTTGCGCCACCCTGCAAGAACTTGTCCTCTTTAAAAACAAAGTAAACAAAACAATTTAAGGAATGGATACAACCTTGCTGCACCTTTAAGGTGTCTCCATCTACTTTTTTTATACTTTAACTCTTACCAACCCTTTCCAATGCACATGTTCATTTACATACACTGGAAACTACATGTAACATTGTTTACAGACTTGTACTTACTTGGATGTGACATTACACAGAGTATATTTTCAGCAGGCCCACTTTAAAACATACACATGCATGTCTTTAAGCCTGCAAATTTGCAAACTCATACCATCAGTAACACAGTAACTGCAGAGCGGGAAGAAGTAAAATCAGTCAATGCTGGCTGTTTCTGCCTCTTTCACTGCGAACGCTGAGCACAAGTGAAGGGCTGTGCTTATGTATTCTATCTCCTTGAATTATCAGACTATTACTGGCTCTGAATATCTTACTGGCTGCAAACTGCAAATAACATGACCCCTATCTGCTACAGTCAGAATCCTATTTCTTGGGTCTTAAGCGTGAAATTACAGATAACATGACACGATCAAGACTGCAGACAGATGTTGGCCTTCGGATCATGCCACAGTTGTGGGAGTTGCTACTGCCTTCATCCAGCTGCTCAATGCCATTCTTACACCCAAGGGTAGCCGTACTTCTGAAGGGTTTTGGCTCACAACTTTTCTGAGGCATGCCTGCCACAGCTCTGCCAGCTGGTACAAACTGAGACAGCAGAGACTGCATAAGCTGGTTCATTGGAACAGAAACAAGATAGGGAGTGCTCACATGAGATTCAGCCAGCAGATCGGAAGGGCTACAAAACCATCTTCCTGGTACAACTGCTGGCAATATGGTCAGCTGTTTCTACCTGCAGAAGTGGTCCCTGCCTCACCCCTGCATATCTTCTGTTAAGAGTTCTCTGAAAACGCAATCCATACCCAAACACGTTTATTATAAGACCAAATCATATATTTCAATTTTTTTTTCTTCTTTTTTTGTGCAGAGTTTTCTTAAAACTGCTTGTCCACATCATATTCAGAAATCCAGGGTTTTCCTTTCATTGCTTTCTATTGGGCAAAGCCAGCAACTATGACTGCTTGGTGTTTGTTCTCCCCTAGTGTGACAAACTATTCTTTCTACGAAGTCACCCTTCCAGCACACAAATTTTTCATACAAATTCTTTGTCAATATCTGACAACTTTATTGTACCAGAAGTTAAAAACAGCTTTTCAAGAGGCCATAGGAGCATTTCTAGTGTGAACATTCTCACAAGTGTGAACAATTCTCTCTGCACTTGTATTTGCAATGCTTTTGCTTTCCACCAAGAGTCTTGAAAAACAAACAAAATATTGCAAGCAAAAATAGCTCTTCTGGATGTCAGTGAATAGAACCAGTGGGGTTTCAGAGAAAGAAAATTAATGCAATTCTTTCATGGCTTGTTCACCCATCTCTGGCTCTTCCCCCATTGTTTCAATTGTTCTCTATTGTTTTTGCAACTTTAAAAAGAAAATTCCTATCCTCAGCCTTTGACATCTTCTTTCCATTTGTGCTGAGAAATTCTCCCAAGGTTTTTACTGCAGAATTTATTAGTGTGTGTACACTGAGTGCAGGCAGGGAGGAAGAAAAATCTGAGGGAAAGCTGGGTTTGCGGGGGTGGGGTGTGATTGGGAGAAAGATTTGTTTAAAGGAGGGCAAGGTTTCTTCTGTTTAAGGGTCTAGACAAAAAGAACAGAGTGAGTAAAATAACACTAGCTTTGTAGGCCACAGCATAGACATCCTGCTTTTTTCCCAGGGAGACTTCTGTGCTTTCATTTATGAGATGGCAGAGATCAAGCCGCTAGCTGCTGCACAAATGTGAAAGCATTTCGTGTAAGTTATATGAAACGTCTGAGGTCAGAGCATTTCTGAAATAACTTTACAGTGTTTTCACTGGAAACAGAGGCTCTTTTCTCAAAGTGTAATTATCTACTCCAGACTAATATACATTTCCAAGGAGAGTTTATAGCCTGTTTCACATAAGCAAGGCCTCGTAAATCACAAACACATGCAAAATCTGCATTCATAATTAGGTGACAAATACTACTGTTTTAAAACAAGTTCTAAGGCAGACTGAAAGGCCTCCAGGCACCTGCCAGCCAAGAACAAAGCTGAAATGAAGGTCAAATCCATTCAACAGCCATGTTCAAGACTACTGGCAGGTGACTTTTTTTTTGGCTATCAAAATCCCATTTCCATTCTCTGATGAAGTCTTTACATTATCACAAATATGAGTACAAGAAATAGAAGAGCAAGTGAATGCAGTACTACAAAACATGAGACCAATCCTTGTGGTCTTCATTCAGAAAACAGTTCCCCTCATGGCTAACTGTGGTCAGCATGACCTTGTGCACAGCAGACATTTTATAATTCATTGCCTGAAATTTGCTGATTTTGTATTCCACCCTTGTGGCCATTGCCACCTTTACAGTTTTGGAAAAGTTATATTCAGAGGACCTCTTAAAAAGTCAATGTTTGATTTATATTGGTTTTGCAAACATTCAAAATCATCTGAATTCTCTTATAGGTATGTTCTTTCCATATTCCTATTGCCTTTAACTGTAATACAGGCAGTTCTTCCGTGACTTCACCAAAACTCTCCCAGCATCTTTCAGAGTAGAACTGAAAATAGTAAGAGATTCTGAGGAAGGGGTTCAAAGAAACAGCAATATTTCTAGGTTCTGCAGAAATCTCCCAAGCCAGGGCACAGGAATCCAGTTTTTCAGTGAAATGTTAGGCAACCCATATGATGCCACTGCAAAAAGGACCTGCCAGTGCCCAGCATAAGGTGGCACCCAAGCATAATCAGTTGGATTGTGACAGTCCCAGATCCCAGTAGTATCATTCACCTTCAAGATTCCTAAGGACCCTGAGATGTCAAATTGTCACTCCTATCAGACAGAGCTACCACAGGAGACACAGTTAATAATAAGCCATTAGACACAGCCACTGCTTTCCTATGTTTCAAACACAAGAGCCATAAGTTAAGGCAACCTGGCAGCTAGAGGACTGAATATAACTTATAAGGTTCAGCCTTCATTTTCATTTGGGATAAAACAGCATACAATGCATTCATCCCTACTAGCAACTACAGCATCCACAATAGGAGTGTAGCTGGCAGTGTAAGGGAATAGCAGCCTTATAGAGACAAGCAGAAAAACAAATCAGTCCAATGTCATTTAGACAAATTCAAAATGGAAAGTAATTTGCCAACTTAGTCTAATCATGTTTTCACAACTAAATGACATGCCATACATTGCCAAAGTTAATTCAATTCATATGGTTTATTTTGAGGGTAAGAGGTAGTTTAGCACTCGGCCATATTTGTAGCCAGTATGTGCATACACTAGCTTACAATGCAAACATCTCACCTAGCATCAATCTTAAAAGCACTCACAAGAATTTCCAGTGAGTCTGAACAGCTTCTACCACTGAAATTTTATTTTACATATTTTATTCTTCCCCTGGGATATGACTGAGTTATGGTTAAACCTTCAACAAAGAAAAAATCCCCAACCCACCACCCGAAAAGACTTAATAATCTTTCCTTGGCTCCCCTTATATTCTCAAGTTTTTTGTTACAATATTCAAGGCAGAGAAAAGGAAATCTACATATTTGAAACAATACTGTGCCTGAGTTAACAAACATTATGTAAATGGAAGTAATGAGAAACATTAAATTGATGTATATGACAATCTAGATAAACAGCTCAGTTAACATTCACATCAACAAGTAAATCGTAAGTGAATCCTGCCATAAATTTACACAACCATATTCAGAAGCCAGTGATTTATGCCAACACATAAATCAGACAAGTTCAATAAACTGCAGGCAGGAGAACACAATCTACCCAAAATGCTTCAATAAAGCATTTAGACTGTAATTAATATATTAATTTCTCATGCAATGCTTTTGCTGAGATTGGGATAGGGTGCTTTTTTGAACTTCATAATGTTGCTTACAAAAATCAGCAGATTGCATCACAAGCTGCAAAGGGGTCACTGCTGACTAATTCAGTATGCAGGAAGAAGCATAAGGCTCAGTGTTCGAACAAGAACCTGCAGGAGGAGACCTCTTCCTTTCTCTGATATAGTTGATTTCTTTGATTAATCAATAATGCTATCCTCCCACCTTTTCTCCCCTTCTGCAGATAAACACAATGTTTTTCTTTGAAAACCTACAAACTCGACACAAATAGGCCTACAAAGATTCCATGGTACAGAGAGTATGATTATGTATCTATTGCCTGAGAAATGGATCACAAATCAAGGATCATCTTTACTATTGCCATGAAGGAATTTAAGCAAAAATTATAATCTGAATCAACTGCTAAGTTTCTTGTGAATCTAGCAGCTGCCATACGTGCTAGTAAGACCAAAGACACAGTGACAGAAAAACTTGTCACATTATTAAACATAAGAAAATGGCTCCTGGTAAAGTCAAAAGCCTTCTGACTACCACATACAGCTCAATGCACTGTAATAAATGTATTTCCTGAATCTAAACACTAATTGCTCTGCCTACAGTGCACCTTCCTATTCTCTTACTTACTTGCTAGGTAAGCACAAATTTATTGATGAAATTAGAGTTTTGACCCAATACTGTAGAAAAACACCACAAAGGAAATCTCACTCTACTAGACATGTAAAACAGCACATAAAAACAGAGAAGAGAAAATCTAACACTGCTAAATCTCTCATTTTAGAAGAAAACATCCAGAATTTCTGTTTTCAGTAACACCATAGGAAGATACAAACACATAATGTTAGTTACCTCAAAAAGACAGAAACACGGAAATTTTCTGGCCAGTGCTCAGAACTGCAGGAAGTCATTTGAAAACACAACTGATGTGTGCCTTACAGAAGCAAAACTCCTAAAACAGACAGAACAGTAAGCTTTTTTACTATTACTGTTACATTCGCTATTTCCAAACCAACCAGGAGTTTTTAGAGTTCAATCCATGATTTTTAAATTATTTTTTTTTAAGGATAGTGTAACAAAATAGCTGTTTCAGTGTTTAATACTTGGTTTATAAAACATACCAAAAATTACACAATTTTTTGATACAGGCTGGTTCATGCTTCATTCTTTTCCACCAGTCTTCGAGCAGATCCCTGTCTCATTACATGTCTGCCTGAGACTCAAAAAAGCATCACATGCTGTCTTAGGATCATAGAATAGTTTGGGTTGGAAGAGACCTTTAAAGGTCATCTAGCCCAACCCCTCTTTGCAATAAGCAGGGCTGTCTTTAATTAGATCAGGTTGCTCAGAAACACATCCAGCCTGGCCTTAAATGTCTCCAGGGATGCCACATCCACCACCTCTCTGAGCAATCTGTTCCAGTGTTTCACCACCCTCATTGTAAAAAACTTCTTCCTTATATTCTAACTCTACCCTCTTTCAGTTTTAAAATTATCCCTTGTCCTATCACAACATGACCTGCTAAAATGTAAAGCATGACTGAGATTAACTCCTCATATTCCAGTATCTCAGGTAGGCTGTTCTGCACTCCTTTACATTCATCAAGCCTCCCTACTACTTCTTATTCTTCCTTTTGATGCATTAAGAATAAATACTTGGAGTCCCACTCCATTCTATACTAGACTACTATGCAGCAAATTATTTATGTATCCCTCTTATATCCACCCCAATAGGAATATACATGTGTGTGTGTCTTCACATGTGTCGCATGTGTGAACTGGTGGAATTTAAAAACAAGACTGCATTTCCATGTTAGCATTGACAACAGTAGTTGTCATGAGTGACAGAAAAATCAATATATAACATGGTAGCTATGGAACAGACAAAAAATGTGTTTCTTATAAGTCATAGGGTTCTTGGTAGGATTTGTTATTTCATAAGATGTGGTAAGAAGAGAAAGTGCAGTTGACTACTTTCATTAATAAATATTCAATTCAGTCAACAGAAATGATGCCAGAGAAATTCAAGGAGTGATGAATTAAACAACTATAAAAAGCATGTTTGGAAGACAAAGAAGAATGAAGGGCTGCTTTCAAATTTGACATTGAAAAGAACTAGAGTGCAAAGAGTTTTCAAGGTAGATTGCTTCACCTTTTCCTCAGAAGAACTGCATTTATTGTTGTGGCAAACTACTGAAGCAGGAAAGAAGTTATAGCTCTAAACAGATTTTTATTGCCACAGACTTCACGCCTTTTATTTTGTATTGAACATTAAAGGGGATATGAAAGAAAAGAGAAAAAACAACTAGCTCTTTTTAAACTTCCAATTATCCCTATTTATTAGAATAATAATGGCACAGTACTGCTCCAGAGGGTTTGTCTGCACTCACCCGTGAGGACTGTACCAGTAAGCAGCCAATAAGCAAACTGTACAAATATACAGCTATTTTGCTCAAAAAGCCTGGTAACCTTCTGGCCCCTTGTCTAAGCAGATGCATAAGGTATTGATGCCTTGAATCTGATCAAAACGTTCTACTTTATGGAAGTAATTAATAAGCTTCCAAATCAAATGAGAACTTGGGAAAAACAATAATAAAAAACAAGAAAAAGACTTAAAAGGAAGACCAACATAGTCTGGTGGAATTTAGGGCTTATAAAACTGCAGGGATCATGGAAGTACATTCTGGCTTTCTTTCTCAGCACAATAGAAATTGAAAAGAAAAGATTCCACCTCCTGTCAAACAAACTCAAAAAATCTTTTTTCCAGATTTTTGAGATAAAAAATATACCATTAAATATTTTTATACTTCCTTTGGTAGATTTTTATCCAGAGGCCAGCTCTCTCATTTATTCCTAGAAGCTTCGCAAGAAAACAGCTCCTCACTGGGAGTTAACAACTTCCTGTTATTTTCAGAAACAGTAGTTCACATTCTAGCATTTCAGTAATTTTTTACCTAAAGCTTGAATAGTGGCTTCTGTAATTCAAACATCTTTGGTGCTTCCCTGATTTCTTAGTAGCCTGGTAGATAATGTGGCTGAAATGACAGCTTCCTTTACTCATCTGGTCTTTTTTGTTTGATTTAAAAGAACATTTTTGATGAGGATGACAGCCTGAACTTCAAATATTTAAAAAAAAAAAAATTAGACAGAGAGAAAGTAAGGGAAGGGGAGAACTTCAGAACAATGGAGATTCACCACTGCCAGTCACCACCTGCAAGAGGAGTACCCGTGGCCATTGAAATATGTCTTCCAAAGCCTTCTGGATCTTTCAACTTAGCTGTTTCCATTACTAATGTGCAGAGAAATAACATACAAAATATCTACCAGGATGATCCTCCTCTGATAGGCAACTAAGTCAATGAGAAGATTTATGTACATCATTAACAGGTGTTGCATAGGGAAAAGCTCTACAAGAGCATCATAACCACACAAAATCAAATGATTGCAATACCTGAACTCTGTTCATCTACTTGAAATAAGGACTAGTTTCAAAACATGGCAGCTAATGAAATAAAAGTCAATTCAAGAAAAAAAAAAAAAAAGAAAAAATAGGGAGGTTGATTCCATTCTTCTATTTACTGTTCATTACTGAGCTGAACCCACACGTGTTTCAGCAGCAGTGCCCTAAGTTGCATTCAGTATTTAAAAGGCATGGCATCCTATATATACACTGTTTCTAATTTTCCAAACTTTACTACTCACTACTGGATACATTTGCTCATTCAAGGCAGTAGAATGCCAAAGAAAGATTTAGATACTCTTTTAGTGCTGTCTGCAAATTCTACTATGAAATGCGACTGTGTTAGATTACTTAAATCATGAATGGTTAAAAGAAAATGAAACATTTTCCAGTGAAATATTAGTATAAAGCCATAGCCGCATAAAATATAGCCCAAGAGAAAGGCTTCCGAGACTGCAGTATAACCTCCACAGATAAAGAGCAATGAAATTATTTCACAACCTAGGTAACTTTTTTAACTTGAGAATATAGCAATGCTTGGGAAAAATATATTTCAGTGAAATATGAACATATATTTCTCTGACAATCTTATCCTTATTTCTTTTCTTTCCCTCCACCCTCACACATCCCCTTTCACATCCTGTAGTCCCTTAAAGTGTTTCTGTGCATTCCAGGCTCCCATTGGTACCCAAACAAGCCTTTTCATAAGAACTGCCTGACAAAAGTAATGATAAAAGCGACATTGCACAAATCCATCTCAGGCAACTTGTAAGTACTAGGTTACTGCAAATGTCTCCAAACTATCCTGGCTACAAGTCATTGCTAAAAGAGGCAAAGGCTTGACACCCTAAGTCATAACTCCACTCTTGATGGGGATGCATCAACCCTTAATCACAGATTAAATTGTTCAAAGTCAATGAGTATAAAAGCACATAAAAATAGTGTACAATAAGACAAACAAATGCTAGTAGAAGAACTAAACCTTTCATTTATCTCCGTCAATTTCTTCATCTACAACTGGAAAACTACAATGAAATGCTTCATAGATCTATTTTGAGAACTGCTCAGATTTGAAAAGTTTGAGTTGAATCACTGGATAAATGTAAAGGAACTTTTATATCAACTACAAACATACACATACTTTTATACATAGGCATATATAAAAGTGGGATGACTGAAGATACTTTTGCAACCTTTAAGACTGGCAACATCTTTATACAGGAAGCAATTTAAGATAAAATAAAGTTTATTAAAAACAAAACAGATTTTTCCTCAAGACTAATAGTTTGGTCTACAAAATTCAGAACATCTTCAGGGGAAATTACACACATATGTATATGTATACTTAAATGGATAGTCATTCTTTTTGGCAAATGATCACTAGCAGACATACTGTGCAATATAACTGGATTGTATTTCTGAAAATACGTGACTGTCTTATATGTTTCTCAGCAGCTCACAACTCTTGTATGTTATTGATGGATCTCAGCAATAAAAGATTATGAGGAACTCTTATGCTGTTACAGGGACAGCCAAAAAGTTTCAAACACAGAATTCTGGGATTAAAGCTCACAAACAGAATGGGCACTTCCATGCCATGCTCATTAATATTACTGGCAGTACACAAAACACTCTGCATTTTCTATTTTTTCTTCTTTCTCACAGCCAAACTTGACTCATACTTACAGGAAAGAATAGCGCAACATTACAGCTCCTCATGCCAGCACCAATTGAATATAAAGAACCTGAAGCATTTCTGCTTACTTACATGATTGCTTACTTGTAAGGTTGCTTAAAGTCAAATCTCAATTGACAAAAGTGACACTTTATAATAGAAAATACAGATTTTGAAGTTTCTGTCTGACACCCTGATATCCAAATTCTCCAGGTTTTCTCTAGTTAGCAGGACTTCCAAGCTTCCAACACAGAAAGTCACTGGGGCTCCAGACTGATAATGAATGATCAAGGAAACTGATTTTGTGAAAACTTTGTGAAAGACTAAGGTCTTAGATATCACAGCGTTGTCTTTAACTCATTGTAAGTTTGATGAAATATACCTTTTTTTAACTTCATTTAATTTTTTTTTTTAATTAGTGAAACTGCTGGGATCTGCAACAAATTGAACTGGAATTCAAAGCTGAAATACAGCATAAGGATCAGTAAAAACAATAAGGCAGTAGGAGTTTAATATCAAATTAAAAACATGTGCAGCAGGGTAGTAAAATCTAGATAATATTCCTGAACACAATGCACTTCTTTGCTTTGACATAATTCCTAATAAAACACAGAACACACTAGGATATTTCTGCCATCTGTTGAATAGGATTAAGAAAATGGAAAGGTCATTTGATAAATTATTTAGGAATACAAGAAGTATTTCAGAGTTCTTAATTATACTTTGACAACTCTTTGTACATCTCATAATGGAACTACAGTACTAGGCTTGCCATTGCTTTTTTGTACTCATATGTACTCTGTTAAGCTAAGCAATGCTATGCCAAATTAAGGTTTACAAGTAATTTTTGCTTCACAGTTCCTCACTTGCTGTTAGAAGATCTATGCCCCTGTGACAGCTGCAAATTCTAGATGAAAAGGTGGAATGCTAATGTGTGATTCCGCATAACATTTATGCTAGAATATGTAATGAGTGAATCAGACCTTCATGTTTATTTTATTAAAAGGAAACCAATTCTTTTAGAAATTAATAATACCAACACAAAAAAAAAGTTGGTAACACTCTACAAATAGAAAGCTGTCCTTCATGTTTTCTTCTAGAATTTTATATATTAATTGTTTTATATATCGGGGGGGGGGGGGTGTTTATCCTAGCACTTGGGTTTTCCGAGTAACAGTACCATTAATGGTCATTATGTGAACTATGAAATGATGGAATCAACTTCTGAAAGTTTTGGGCCAAAAAAACTGTTCCAAGGACCCCTCTTCCAAGCTTTCTCCATCTATGGCGTACAGCTACTCTGTAGGGAGATCTTCAGGTTTAGCAGCAGCTGCCTCCATAATGGAATTTATTTCACAAGAGCATCCAAAGCTGACATTACCTTGCAAGAAGAGCCCTTTCCACAGAATTCTGTACAATAAATATTCTTATTTTTGTGTCCGCAGAAAATCAAAACCTACAATGATTTGATAATTGTTAATAGATTTCAAACCTGATAATTTTCTGAATCAGATAATAAAACCAGAAATAAATTATCGGTTTCAGGAAACGCTGTGGAACATTTAAACATCTTACTATTTCAGCACAAGATTCCCAGTGATAGCTACTGGAATTGTAACTCAAAAGCGTGCCTGTCAGAGTAGGTAAAAGAACACAGTAGCACAGCTCAGGTAGGAGCCTGGCCTTTGCTTCGAGTGTCTGATGTTAAATGAAGAGAGTTCTAACAAGTTTGATTATCCCCAACTAAGTTCACTTAGCAGGGTACTGTAGGGAAGTCATTAATCTGTCATTAGGGGCTCCTTCAAAAATCCTGGCAAAAGGGTAGAAAAAAACAAGTAGAAAAACATGCTGGAAGCAGAGCACAATATCCCATGCTACAGGAATTTTGCTTGTTGATGCCTGGAACTTAGTCCCCTCAGCCTTTTTAAATTATGTCTAGTGCTTCCTTGGTCTTGCTCTTAATTCTCCCAATTCTGTGCTCTCTTATTCACAAAGCAGAGAGTCCTCTCATAGCATCTGCTTAACCAAAATAGCATTTAGTGTTCACAGCTATCCTGGTTTACACATGCACATGTGTCTACCAGGAGAAACTGAAAAGTTTTATGTTTTAAAAGTGCTTGTTGTTGTTGTCGTCAGTTCCTTTTAACAAAATTAACTTTCACTTTATTACATACAAAGCTGAGAAAGCAACATACTTTAAAACAATTAAATACATTAACTCCTTCTGGAAAGATACATTTCTTGCACCTTTAGTGTCATAAACATTTATGTACTCATCAGACAGTAAACAAAAATTTTCAAGCAGGACTTCTCCTACATTCTCTGATGTGGTTCAGTTTGGCAACTAACATAGAATGAAAGGCTATAATGACGGCATTTATTTCCTCATGTTCACAAGTCAGTATGGGCTGAGTGTTTCCTAAAACGGTTGCACAACTTCAATAGCATTCAGGATTTCTATTACAGCTTTAGAAAGGATGAAAAGTGGTAAGCAAATAGTAAAGCTCTGGCTGTTAAAATGTATGAAACTTAGTACAAGCTTGTTTATTTATGTGATGCCCTCAGTTAAGATTAATTTCTGACCTTATGGTTGAAAATAAATTGTTACTAGCAGCAATGGGATCAAGTATTTAGTATTGGCACAGATGCAAGTAAGAAACAAACTTTACACACTGTATTTGGCTGTCTTCCTATATCTACCTGACCATTAGATGAGACTATTTTTAAAAGACACCACATTAATTTATTTCTACTGCTATATAGAAATATATAGGTTAAGCCTAATCTTATTTTCATTTACACAGGTGCAACTTCTTATTTTGGACTTGATGACAGTAGGAAATAATAGCTTAATGGCATCTTGAAAAAGTGTGTACACACACACACAAATATAAAAACCAAAGATAACATCACTTCAAATTTGCCTAGAAAAGAAAAATTTGAGTTGTTGTACCTGCTTTTTGTTAACAAATTATTAAAGTTTGATAGCAAAATTTGAACTGCAACTCATAACTCAAAAGGTGACTAGCATGTGTATATTGAAATGAGTCACACAATCCTTCAGCAAGATCAGAAGCTTACATTGGAGCTTAAGATATCAGCTGCTAGAAGGAGAAACACCCCACAACATCATTCTTTAAAGTGTGAACAGCTGATGGCTTGTATACAACTACTGTGTATCTCAAGATGATAAACTATTTCTCCATCCTTATGCTGATTCTGTCCTTCATAAGCATACTTCTTGCTTTCTCCGCATAAGCAGAGAGACAATACTAAAGGCAAACTGCTAGAAACAAGGAGCATTGAGCTTACACTTCAATTTATGGAGATCAGAACAAAAGAAGCATGTCCAGCTCCAAGGGTCTGACAGGTAGAGACCACATTGCAGTGTTAGTCAATAGGACATATTATGTACCTTGTCCATAGTTTAAAAAGCCATCAAAACACAAGCCTGATCACTTGACCTTATCAACTGCTGCAGTACTGAATGGCATGTGCTGAGGGGAATATTAAACAGATCTTGGAATGCAGTTGCCTATCCAAACTACCAAAACTGAAAGGAAAACTCATCAGGACTTAAAATACATTTTATTTAGACAACCCCTTCTCATTCATCCTGCTGTAAGATACTCAGCTTTTTCCTGAAGCCTAGGACTCTCCTTACTATCACGCTGTCCTCTAAGAAGTGATAAACAAATCTCTTACATACACTGCTGCCATCCAAAACAGCTCAAAACTACGGCTATGTCTTACTGACTGTTTTTCTCAATCCTTGACAAAAACCAGAAAACTAAGATTTAAAATGGTTCCCACCAACTCTGTTGACAGGACTGGGGCCAGTAGTAGCCTGCATAACCATGAATCAGAATCTCTGCCATCCAAAAGTAAAAATACTCAGTCACCTTAAAGCTCGATGGTGAAAAAGACACACACATACATTTGTCACCAGAATTGCTATGGCAACCCTATATCATGCACACAACACTAGAAAACTTCAGACTGAATAAGCATCACTTCCACAGACATATCACATACCGGAAAACAAGAATCTCATTAAAAAAAGTATCAATCCTTAGTATTTTGTCAATTTCTAATGCAGATTTGAATGGTTGCCAACGAGAAGGGAGAAGCATCTGTGGGGATGCTGTATCTGAAAGCCCCACACAGAGTGATTATGTATGCTGCCATAAAAGAGAAAAAGTATGTTACACCAGAGACAGACCAGGGAGAAGATAGTTCCACAAAGAAGAAAACAATTGGCCGACTGAGACAAAGTCACATCAAAACACCACGAAGCCTCACATTTATAGTTGTTAGCAGTTTTAGTTCAACAGGATTTTGTAAGGGATCATTTTATCTTCCTTCACCATAATACTAACTGCACTGTTTTCTAATGTTTATATGAGTTCTACTTCTAAGCAACAAAAAATTAAAAATAGCAAGCTTTCTCTCTATACCCAGATAGTACATTCCATATGGAATTTACTTAAATCTAGAAGCTAAAGTCTGTTCTTTGACAAACGTGACTACTTCCATTGTTTTTTTAAACAGTATGGGCAGAATCTGGTGGTACAGATTTATTGGCAAAGTAAACCTTTGTAGTTCATGTTAATCTAAATACATATTTAAATTACAAACAAAAGAAAGCAGGTACTCTTTGAGGTCACTCAAAATGCAGCATTTAAGTTTCAGCAAAAATATTAAGAATTTTATTACTTGCTCTTCTACAAAGGAACTCAGTTTACATAGTATTTAAAATAGCTTTCTTTCTAAAAGACAACTAAAATCATAAGAAAGTACGTTATTTTTTAAAGGTTTTTCTAGAAATTTAGCTATTGATTGCAGTCTTTACCTTTCAGAGATACAACAGAACAATGAGATTTTTCTAAAGAAAAAAAGCTTATGGGTTATAATAAAGCTTGTTTTTACTTAAAACAAGAAAATATGAAGCAAAATTATCTTTTGTGGTATATTTTTGAAGAAAAGCATTAAAAATTTAAAGATAAAAAGATAGGAGGTGTTACTGATCTGTTATGAATTTATATTTGTACCCAGTAATTATGTATGTACTGAGTGAATTACTTTTTGAAAACCATAGCAAAAAAGAATAGGTGTTAATAAAACACTAAGTATAAAAAGCATTAGAATTTACCTTTGATCTCACTTTGGATTAACATAGCTATGACATCAAAAACTTTTTAAGTGCTTTTTTTGTCAGCACAGCAATTCTGATCTTTGAAACCAGGAAGCCTTTACTCAGTAACCAAAGTGACCAATACCCTTCATTTTGGATTTCACATGGACACAGTTATTGGGAAAATTACTGACAATCCCAGGTCGCTGAAATTGTTTTTTAAATTTTTTTTTATGATAAACAGGGGGGTTTATTTATTTTATCTGGATGTGAACACATCCTGGTTTCTTCTGGCGCTTTAAAAATAATTTTTAATAGTCTTGAGATTTTTCAGCCACAGCTTTCAACATTTTTAAAGTGCCATCTCATAACGTTATCTGGATCTGGGCCTCAGATTAAGAGGAACCACATCTAAATGCACAGCCTATGTGTAGTTGCCTAAGACATGTAGATATCAACAGGCTAGAAAGCAACGCAGCAGAATGGTTATTTGATTCAGTAGCTGCCTGTAATCAAAATCTGGAATTAAAAGGCACGAATGTGTACAACTAATGTCATGTGAGAGGATTCCTAGGTATCCAAAACAGCTGCCCATGACTGACAGGTACAACGATCCAACACAGACTCTCCCTTGTGCATACAACAACCAGAAGCTAGGCTGAAGACCCTGAATCATCTCATGCAGCAATAAACACCAGTATGCAGGCAATGTAATGGAGCCCTAGGAGTTTACAATGAGCTGAAGAGGCCTCAAGGTACACTGAGTATTGACTCAATCTTCACTGGCTGCAAGGAGTGGCAAGACACCTCACATGTCAACACCTACACACGAGCTTCTTGGCTGAGACATCTTGATCTAAAGCTGAATCCTACACTGTTTCATGCTGCTATGACTTCCTCATCAGTGCCCTCGCAAGTATTATTCAGGGGTTCAAACAGCCAGTCAAAATGACTGAGTACATAGGTATTTTCCTTTCACAATAACAGCATCTTGAGCTGACAAGGAGGAAAAGCCAGTATTAAGAATAATGACAAGCGATACTCAGAAGAATGGCAATGACACAGAGATGAGCATTTCCACTGGGAGAAACTACTGGAGTTAGGGTGCAATTCTCATCCTAAGTCTTGTAAGTCCTAGTACCTTGTACTTGTTTTCTGTATAAACATTCAGGACACAGAGAAGTTAATAAAATTGGGGGACATGAGTTAAGAGTTTTTCCCATGTTTTGCACCACATTTCTCTTACAATCCTGACCAGATTTCTCTTTCTGCCCTTGGAACAACACTGAGTGCTGTCATCTCCATTGTGGTTCTTTGCCTACAGCTACCTCAGGGCATTTCATGTAGAGATATAAGCTCCAAGGACTGAGAAGCTGTTTACAAGCATTAAACAAGAGACACTCCAAGCAACTGAGATGTGGGGGTCTAAACCCAGAGGGAAAAGACATGGGTGGCAGCACAAGTCAACATCAACTAAAGGGCAGCCCTCAGGTTCAAGTAACAGCCTCAGGTCCTCAACAGAGCTTATTCAGAGCAAGAGTGCCACACAGAATTACAATCTCCTCATTGACTGCCAGCATCACAGAGGCTGAAGAACTCCATATAGGCCACACATTGAGAGCCTACTATGAAACATAAGTGCTATGGGGGGTGGACATTTCCAGTATCATACTGCCTACCTATGTAATACTATTAAATGGAGGCTGGCACTGCAAGGCTACTAGGCAATCAAACTGAGTGGGATGAGAGTTTGTAACAGAAACCGTCTTTCAGTAGAAAATTACAATCAGAAACAAACAAAAAAAAAACCACACACACACAGGTTTGCTTCCTATAAAGAAAATCCCAACTCAAAAAAATTATCAGCTAATAAAGCTGTAAAGCTTTGACTTGCAAATATGATTTTGAAATACAAAAGGCACTGACAAAAAACCTGTTTCAGATAACATACTTGTGCTAAGATGGTACTAGAGACCAGAGTTACCAGAGATTACTTTTCATAATGCACCTTGAATATGTAAAAAGGTAGAGTTTGTCAACTGATTTAACAAAGTTTGGTTTTGGTACTGGCTTTTATTTTATTTCTTTTTCCCCTTGTTCTTCCACATTCCCATGTCACTCTTTGGCTCAAAAACTTTGTGTGTAACTTTTGCTATACCTATTCCTTTCTGCTGGTCTATTTCTACCTTAAAACTGAAGTTTGCTCCCTAGATTTCCACATCTTCACTCCTAGCTCACAATACAAAGTTCTACTATTTTTAAATAAAGCAGAACGAATTCAAAGCAGTATATATAATTAATCAAAATAGCAAGCAGTGCAATATTTGAAATAACTAAGGGCTGCCTGGATTATAACAAATTATTAGCATGTGATTAATAAGCAGTTGAAGTATTACATTTGTTACACATTTGTTAAGTTATTTTATCTTGCTTTAAAGTTAGGTGGCAAAGTTTCAAGCCATAGTTAAGAGATTTGCTTTATTCACAGGATAACATTGTTAACCCCACCATCTGGTAAAACAGCTGAGGGAACTCAGACAACCCTAGGGGGAGGCCCATGTTTCTTTCTTGGGAAATATTTGCCTTACTGAATTATGCAATGGTTTCTAGCTTACTACAGTAGGTTTTAAATAAATCAATTAAAATATTTTGTAAATAGCCTGAGTTTAGTGGGCTCTGTATTTAGCTTTAACTTTGTAGGAAAATAAGATGGCACTTACTTGAGGACCAGGTTGACCCTGAAAAACAAGAAAAAGATAAGGTTATGAAAAGTTATGATGAGGATTAACTCCTTAAATAGTAGCAAATAGTTACAGTATTCTGTAATAAGGAGATAACAAAATAATCCAATAACTGTACTGGCCAGACTCTTAAATCTATACTGACTCTTAAATCTATATTGACTCCTAAATCTATATTGAATTTGAATGTTTTAATTCAATCTGATGATCTTTCTTGCAATTAAGTCATTCCAGAATTAAATTACCATAACACATCATTGAACTTGCATTTGAGAAACTTAATTCTTTAGATTATAGACCAATTAAGAAAGACCTAATTTAATCATTCTCAAGTAAGAAAGGATCCACAGATGCTGAGCTGATTTAGAAGCAACCTGGTCTAGTGGGAGGTGTGCCTTGCCCATGACAGAGGGGTTGGAACTAGATGATCTTAAGGTCCTTTCCAACACTAACCATTCTATGTTTCAACACCTCCATGTTTCAAGGAGGTTCTAATTGCTGTCTATCAAATGAACAAACTCTAAAAAGTGAAGGAACATACTGCTGGCCAAACAATAGTCTTTTTGTTCTTGTTGCACGCACCACAGTTTTAAGCAAGTATTACACCAATATTTAAGCCAGCAAGTCAGGAGTAGATGAAGCCTTGCCAGTCACCCCAAGAGTTAGCTGATACATTTGCTCTCCCTAATTTACCAACATCACCTTTGGACTACTCTGGAAAAATGGAGAAGCACCCTTTGCGCACTAAAGTGTTGTATATACCTCTTGCTGCTGCAAGTCCTTATAGAGCAAACTTCCTATGACTGGGGCCCCTAGCCTAGGAAAGCCAGTGAAAGTCATCACTTATTCTAGCTCTCTCATTATAATTTATTTGCATGAAATAAATAAAAAAACCCAACTGTGTAACAAAGTGGTATAGAAGCTGTGACTATGGACTACAATCACCCAGACAATCAGCTCTACAGGACATTATAAAACAGATCCAAATATTTGCATATTTCTCCCTATAAAGAGAGAATTTCTTAACACTTCTAGGGCTAGCTTGCCTTCCAGTGTTTTATGACATCAATAATATTTCAGCTGAAGAGAAACTACATTTTCTTTTGTTGAAAGAAACTGAGCATGGAGGCTTCTTGGAAGTCTCATAAAACCTTGTCACCTTAGCTAGAACGTTGAAACAGAACTGAAACTTTTCCATCTGAACATCAGGAAACACCTTTTTACTGTGGAGGTTGCCCATCACTAGTACAGGATGCCCAGGGAGGCAACCTTGGAAATATTCAAAGGCTGTCTGACATGATCCTGGGTAACCTGCCATAGATGGCTCTGCTTGAGTAGAGAGGGTAGACCAGATGACCTCCAGAGATCTCTTCCAACTTCAACCATTCTGTGATTCTGTGTGATTTTAAAGAAGGGGGTGGGGGCATCTGAAGAGAAATGCTTTTTTTAGCAATTTATAAGTTTTTTTTGTGCTTAACTAAAAACCAGGAAAATGTGTTTTAATTCACATTCAAAATTTCAGAGTTTTTTTTTTAATATAAGAAATATTAGAAATTTCTTTCCAGAGAAATCATAGTAAAATACAGATTTATTGTGGCTACCCAATCCTTACTGAAGGCAGCCTAAAAGCATTCCTTGTTGAGGTGCTGCAGTTTTGTACTAGTTCCTTACAACAACATTGCACTGTAGAGGTTTGCAGACAAAAATAAGTACTAGCAGACTGGCTGTGGTTTTCCAGTTCTAATATGAACTACAGTTTTCTAGATTGGTCAATTCTATGAATTTGCACATCACACTGGGTTAATGAATACAAATGGATATTGGGATATGCTCAGCACTCAGCCTTTACCTCAGTCTTCCCATCCCAGCAAGTTTTAAGCTATTATATGCTATATTTGATCCTAAAATCCTCAGGAGTTGCTTACTTATGTAGTACTGGGCAGCCTGTACAATAGATTTGCATAAATTAACTAAACTGAAACCTATGCATACAAACTTTTATAGACAAACTTTTATAGACAAACTAACAACACATTTGTCTCACAAATACATCTAAAGTTGCAATTTTGATGAAACCATTAAAATCTGTCTCTAAGACATAAATTTTAAAAAAAAAAAAACAACAAAAAACAACTTGAAGTATGAAATTACCAAAATGCTTCAACAAAATGTTGATTTAAAGCAGCAGAAAGCATATAGACAGAGTACATATATATTTAAAGAAAAAGATTTGAAAACTGCACTTTTTTTCTTTAACCTAATTTAAGATGTATAGGCTACTAAGTGTCCATAAGGTACATGCTACATGTATGACATAAGAGAAGTACACACGTAACACAAACATAGCCTAAATTGAATGTCAGAGAGGGAATTATGCTTCCATGAAAGTGTTTTTGACTCTGTCTCAACAGCATTACCAGTTCGCCTTTCGGTTATTATGCATTTATAATTACTTTTTTATCATATCTGCAATACAGAGAGAGAAAAGCTAGAAACTGAAGTTTTATAGGACAATTGTTTTTCATTGTGACACAGAACTTTGTAAAATAACGGGGAAAGTAATAGTTGCATTACTCTTAGTTAACACGTGCTATCGACACTGCAATCATCCTGCACTTAACTATAAATGTCGATGTTGAATACAAAAGTAGCCATAGCAGGAATTTTTTATCCTGTTGGCTACGAGCTCCTTGAGTATGGAAGGAACTTTGCATTAGCAAAGGTAATTATTTTTTGGTTGTTTTTTTTTCAGTTCTTTCTAATCCTTCAATATTTTTGTATGCTCTTAGATGCTCCTTGCCTGACTAGCTACTGCAGTTACAGTATAATTTTCCCTTGTCACTAATGATTCAGTAAGTGACACTAATCAGAGGATGCAGCAGGCACTATATTATGAAACTCATCTGCTCTGCTTACAAAGGTACAGGTAGAAAAAGGCATCACAATACTGATCTTTTTTATAATAAACCACTGTGAATTACTCTTGTGCTCATCAAAAAACACTCTAACATGAGTACAATCTGATATTGCAACTCATTTGATCAAGCTCAATCTCAGTTAATATGCCTGTGCTCCCAAAAGGGCTCCAGGGTGGCTGAAATCACTCTGGTTTATTCCTGTGCAAATTGTTCCTATTGCATGTTACTTGTGGATTAAAATGTTTTAGCTGGAAGTATTTCTCTAAATTGTAGATAACAAAGAGTGTGAAAATACTCTTCAAGACTGAAAATTCAGCATTACTCTGATTTTTTTCTAATAAATATCTCTTTATTCATGTTATGAACTGTGAAATTGATTTCTTGATTGTAGCTAACAACTGACTACTGTTCTTTACATGCATGTACAGATCAGTCCCAACAACAATAACTAACCAGGTGTGTTTTAATGTATGCTGCATTGAACCTCTGGATCATTGCTCATGCATTTGATTACCTACTACTGTTTGCTGCTTATTTATTTATTAATTTATTTTTAATCTGAATTACTACAGTAGGTATAGCTGCATAATATGTCATGGTTTCAGCAAAATCTTTGGACCAATTTTCCATTTTATAGTCTTGTTTCCTGACTTAATGCATTATTTTGAAGGAGGGAAAGGGATTAAGTTTGTCACCCCATTCTAATTACCATGATCAAAGGTCTACTGTGGTTGACAATTAATGCCTTTCTAGCAATTTAACCTGGTATTACCTGCTGATATGTAAATGATACTAAAAAAGAAAAGATGTATGGTGTAGCCAGGTCTACTTGAAGTCAACAGGTAAACCATCAATCTGCTAGAAGAGATTAACGAAAAAGCTTACTGACTGGAGGCTGCAAACATTGCAGAAAAGTTACTTAGCAGTGGAAAGATAGCTCAAGGAGCACAAGAAAAAGTCTTAAGAGAAGAAAATGGAACCTCACACTGCAAGTTAACAAGTTGAGTGTGCAAAGGAAATGAGGCTTGTAGCAGATGAAAGGACAGAAAAGGTGTTTTGAGGGTATCAGAGAAAAGACCTGTCCTGGAAAAGGAGAAAGAGAGAGGAGGCAAAAACAATAGTATAAGAAAGCACAGAAACAGGATTTTCACATCTTCTGCATTATTTCCATCTTTAAAGAGCTGGGAACATAAACTTCCAGGCTCACAGACCCACATATATAGATATACAAAAAAATATACAAACACATTCACAAATACACTGTATGAAATTAAAGGTTATTTCTGCCTTAATTCAAGTAGCATCTCCCCAGACAATATCCAGGATAGTATATGAATGCATTTAAAATGAGATATGAGGCTGTTCATATCCAATCAGCCAACAAAATCAAGACAGAGAAATTAAGACAGAAAAATGAAGAAAAAGGAAACCATCAAGAGTCACAGACATATAGTCAGAAATAATATCCTGCTCTTTGAAAGGTACCAGGAAACTATCCTTGTGGAGCATTCTCTGGACAGAGCACCCAAGTAGGAACACCTGTCTTCCAATTTAATCTAGGCAGAAAATAATGAGAAAACAGGAATAGCATGGCTGACTTCCATTTCCTTGGATAGACACAGAAGACTGAAGTGGCTCTTCAGCACTCTGTTAAAAATCTATGCTCCTGAGGTGAAAATAAGTTATGCCAAAGGAAGCCAATATGTGATTAATATACATTCTAGCATGAGTAATTAAGAAAGCAAAGAGGGAATATGTGCAAGACCTAAATTACACTGGTTTTGAACAAATCACCTACCAGCTTTCCATCCATACCAATCGGACCCTGGGATAATCAAAAGTCAAAACAAAATGGAACAGTTAAATCGGAGGAACACTGAAGATGAGGAAAAATATACAGACTTGGGGAATAACTACGGGCTTTAGAAGATGAATAACTATTTCAGCAGGCAAATGCAGTGCCTTAAAGATGTTTTGAGAATGAAGGCACAGAAAACAAACAACAAAAGAAGCAGACCAAGGACGGAATTAACAAAAACAGTATGGTGGAAAGTAGCCAGGCAATAGCTGGTGTTTAACAAAAGACATATTCAACATGCAATGAAGGAAATGTTAGTTTGGCAAATCACAGTGGCACAACATAATAAATCATATGAAATAATGCATCTGGCTTGTGGATTTTTCTTTAAATAACAGAAAACAGAATAAGTAGCCCATTTACTGAATGCTTTTATCACATGGTTGCAAGATGATAAAAACAAACCCTTAAAATCTCATAACTAATCTGTATTAAATTAACATTACAATAATTAAGGTTAACAAGAAACTTCACCTATTGCACTGAGGTGGTAAATATTTCTGGCTATGCTTTGGCCAAGAAGCCTCATGCCTTATCCCGATTTCTTGTTTTTCATTCTCTTGGGAAATATGGATATATCCTTGCTGATACTTTACAAGTTACTTTTTTCCTTCAGAGTTCAGTTATATGGATGCACATTTTAGAACGGATTTAATGTGGATGTATGTCCACTGTTGTAAGTCAGTAACTGGTAATTCTGTATCAACTGCATGTTTAGGTGGTTAGAGGAGAGAGAAGGGGGTTAGAGAAAGCTAGATAAATTTTAAATTTAATGTTTAATTGCTATATCTTCTGACGAATAAACAGTAAAGCTGCCTTTCACTGACAATGGAATAAAAGCAGGCAGAGAAGCTGGTTTTGCCATTAAATTCCTCTTTTTTTTTGGCTGAAACTGAGAGGTCTCAGGTCTTTGCCCCATGTAAAAGGGACACAAGTTTGTGCTTGCTGAAGAGAAGATTTCTCTTACACGCTGTCACTGTAGCCAGACTTTTGCCCTGGAGCTTCACAGACATTCTCTCAAGACTACCTTCCCTAAGAACATGGCCCTTTTAGGACCGATTACTAATGTTGCTTGGTTTGGACCACTGCTGCTGAGAAGTTGTTGATCTATCTTATCTTGCTTGCTTTTTGCCCACTTTCCGAGCACTACTTTGGCTTGCAAGCAAATGTCAAAGTGAAAGTTTAGTCCAAATCAGGTCTGCAGGGGTTCTGCTGACCCCTTCACCCAGAAGTGCATATTCCTACCTTCTGCACTAATAGGCACTATAGCCATATGAATGAATTAGTTCAATCAGCTATTGAGAAAGTACTAAACACTACGAAAATGTGACCTCATACCAATTTACTGAGTTCCCTAGCTATCAGTCCTCTCCCAGCCTAGCTTTGCCAAAGATTCCAGACAAACTTAGTATGGAAGAAGACATCAGTTTGGATGTACTTATTATGCAATTCATAAATTTTGGTTACATTTTTGGCTTTCTAAGCAGCTTGTGAACTAACTTGTCAGATCAAATAGCAAGTTACTGTGTATGGAAAGCCCTGAAGGAGTAAAACCCCTTAACCCTCCTTTTTCC
This sequence comes from Psittacus erithacus, assembly GCA_009867235.2. NCBI lineage: Eukaryota > Metazoa > Chordata > Aves > Psittaciformes > Psittacidae > Psittacus > Psittacus erithacus. The sequence goes on from WYDI02004595.1 coordinate 47,516, forward strand.
TTCCAGTCTTGCAGTGGTTTCCAGTCACATAATGAGTAATGACATGATGAGAGTGTAAAGTGGGTCATCAGCATCTTCATTATCTGCATGACTATCACCTTTTTATGTGTTGATGTCCTGGGAAAGTCTGTGACTGTTGGTATGACCTACAACATCTTTCAAAAGTTACCACTGAACAGTTCCTCCCTGGTATCTAATTGAACAAGCAACACCTTCCAGTGCATTAACACATCGGCTTTTGTTATTATGTTTCCTCAGTACCTTTTTATCACACAAGTGCAGCGCACATACATCACTTACTAATTTTCTCATAGGTATTTAGCAAATTTCTGAATACAGTACTATGCACCTCGAAAATCAGACTGCAAATTATTAAATTTTCCAGATTTTTCTAGCACTGTACTACAGGCTAGTTATCTAGTAATATTAATACACAGTCCACTGAAGATGCAAAAATGAAGGCAGAGCTGAACCCTGGCTATGAACACATTTACTTCTAGAAAGCAAACTCCAGATATTAACAAATACTTGACAGTAAGGTCATTGTACGTATATAAAGTTCCCCAGTGGACTGTGCGGGCCAGCAGCTAAGTTTAACTGATCGGTCTGCTGCAAGCTTAGACCAAAAGATAGAAATATTCTTAAAATGAATAAATACAGAAAAGAATAATGCAAGTAATTGTAGAAGGAAAAATCATTACATGGTCAAACTGTTGGCTTAGGGGGACTAGCCAACAGCTCTTACATCTTTAGAAGTGACTGTATTTTGCATATAAATACTGTTCAGGGAAAGTTTCTTTATCATAAAGAAAAAAAATATATACTGTTTGTGCTCCCTTACAATGATTGGTATTTTAACTGCTGTTAATTTTTTTGCTTCTTCTTTATCTATGCTACATAACTTCTGCAATTGAGTTAAAGGATTGTACGTAGCATCCTTGAAGTCTGGGAAAGTCTTTATGGAGTAGGAGAAGTGAAATTTGCTTGACACTTACAGGAGAAAAAAAATCTCTGAAGATAAGAGGTCATTACTGTGACAATTAATAATAGTCTTTCATTATAAAAATACTAAATCTTTAACAACAAAACATGGTCATTTCCTTCCTCTGTTGTAAAAAGAGTGAAAACATTTTTTTTTTTTTTTTTAATGGAAAATTAACTTCCAAGCTGATACAGGATAGGTGGGAAAGAGAAGCAAAAATAAGGCTACTTCAGGAGCAAATGTCTGTGTGAGGCCTACTTGCCAGCTGGAATTAAACTTCAACACTGCATATTCACCTACAGTATTACATACACTTTTTTTCCAAGCTCCTCAACAGCAAAGACCCTCGTATGGTAATTTTTTTTTTTTTAATTTTTTCTTTTCAAACAATACCCAACTAATTACTTAACACTACCTACCTGTCTAATAACCTTAATATGGACAGAGACCACACATGAGAGGAAGGGGAATATGAGTGTCATTTCAGTCTGGTTTTGTGAAAAGTAGCTTCCCTGCTTCAAAAATACTGTAAATATAATGTTTCTCAAAGAAACACAATTTTAGTCAGATTTTGAATGCTACACAAATAGTTGTTTTCCATTTAAGCACTTTTTACATATGGGTTACTCTGGAGGCAACTATTTTAAGGATTTTAGGGGTTATTGTTTGTTAGAAATCGAATATGTAAGCAAATGCATCAGAAAACTTGACAGTGTTCCTATCAAAAAGATAGCCATTATTATTACTTTAGGTAGTTTTAATGCAGTATTCATTTCTTCAGAAAATTCTGAGTGAAAAGTGAAGATATGAAAAAATATCACATGCTGACATCTACTATGTGATAAAGGAATCTTCCAGGCGAAGGAGAAGGAGATGATATAGATTATCTTCTTACTCTTAGCTTCTCCTCTCATCCTTCAGTGGCTCTTTTTTATTGAAGGAATACTCATCAGAAGACTGAGTTCTGAACCAAAAAATACATAATAACCAGAAAACAGATATCACTTCTTTTTCATAAAATACAGATGACTCTCTACTTGAATGGGTTTTGGGTTTTGTCTTTAAATAAAAAGAATTCGCATATTTGAAAGTCTATAATTTTGGTAGGTTTATATTCATTGAAAGCATGCAGATAAATCTGTGGCAAACACAATCTGTGTGGAAAGAATGAGGAAAACTCAAGGTAAAGAATGAGGAAACTCCAATTCTAGTTGTGTATAAATATATTACAAGTAAGCCAACCATCATCTCCAAAAGCATAGTAATTTCTCTAACTTGACTCCCTGTTTTTGCAGATTATTTGGTGTGAAAACAAATATTTTAGAAAAAAAGTTCTCTCCCACTCTAGACTATAGTTGTCTGAAATGCTTTGCGCACACAAAATCAGTACAGACACATCTCCATTTCTAAGAGAGGCATGAATACCAGAGCCCCAGTAGCACCATGCTACACTGTATTTCATTTTACTGGAACTTAATGGCACAAATAAGTGGCTGAGGTTGTTTTAACATTTCTGAGGGCCAGTGTTGGCCCAACAAATAAAGCTAGTGACACATAAAAATGCCATAGCTGAAGCTGGCCAGCATGCAAATATTTTCTGGACTCAGTTTGCAATGCACTGAATTAAAAGCGAGTTTTCATATTGACTTTAACAAAAGTGTGATTTTGCACTCGGTTGTAAAAATAAATAAATAAGAACAAATATATTTTAAGGTATTCCCCAGCGATTTTTATTTTTTTTTTAATCTTTTAGATCACACATTTGGCACTTTTAACGTAACACTAATACAGATTATCACAGCAGCACTTCAGAATTCAGAAACTCTTATCCTGATAGAATTCTGAGACTAAACTATTCCACATTTCTAAACAATCTACAGCAAGCTTGATTGTTAAATTGTTACTTGCAGCTGCCTGAAAATCTCTTATGTCAATACATATACAAAGGAGATTCAGAAGAAAGCGGGAATCTAGCTTTAGAGCAGCTGTATGAGCTGCATGCCACTTACTGCGTCAGGCTGAGTTTAAAAATACCTACATGGAGGGGAAAAAAAAAAAAGAAAACAGAAAACCTTTCTCAAACAGGAGGTTTGCAGATTATCTCCACTAAGTTCAGATAAGGTGAAAGACCACTGCCTTTCCAAATCACTTATTTTAGTTCAAGATTGGTAGAAGTCAAAAAACCCACAACCTTCAGGTTTCCTCATCATGATACCATTAAAATGATGGGTCTCCATGTCTGTCTTTTTCTCTCCTTTGTTTAATTGCAGGTTTATCAAGGCTGACTTTAATTAGATGTAATATAGCATTCCGAGAAGGGATATGTAATTCCTAGCAAGTCTGATGAGATTCCTTTTCAGTGAAGTTTTTTTGAGCTTGTGTGGGCAAATGAGCATGATAAGCTTGTCAGCTATCTAATTTTTTCCTACTAATGAAACATTATTGGTTCTTTTTCAATGACTGAAAGTGATTGCTGTTAAGAGAATATGAGCAAAAAGCCTGGGTACAGAAGTCACTGCAAGCCTGGGAGAAAAAAAAGAGTGCACTAAATCAGCCTGAAACAATTGTCTCTGGCCAGCAATCAGGACATTACTGAAAAAAAACCCCAACTTATCAAGAGCATTTGGGTTGGAGAAAACTTTGCTGTGAAAAAAAATTAACTACAAGACAGGTTGGACCTGCTGCCTAAAACCTCTTTATCATAAAAAACCAAAATTACTAATAAATGAAACACTGCAAGGTTCTGTCTTCCGTTAAGCAGTTCATGTTAGCTAAGACATAAAACTCAGCTAGGTGTATCATCACCTGGATATTGCGAAGTAAGCATAAATGTATTCCAAGATAGGGATATAGAGTTTCAAATTAATTTAAAAACAAGAACAACTAAAAAACCCAAACCAAAATTCCCGGTGCTGTTAGGCTGCTTGATCTTCCTGACCACAACTCTGGATCATGTCTGAACTGCTAAAGACTTTACTTCGTTCAGCTTCCAGAAACACCATTTTGCTTATCCTAGTGTCTTTCAAAGCAGTGATGCAAAATTCATCATTCAAAATTTGAACTACAACCCCTTCCCCAATACTCTTTTTATTTCAATTGAAAAACTACATTGACTTAAAATCAAAATCAAAAACTAAAACAGAAACCAAAACAAACAAACAAAACCCACAACAACAACAAAAAACCCAACACAAAACAACAAAAGAAGAAACAAACCAGTCAACCAAGTTTATTCTTAAGCCCTTAATACCCTCATCCTGCAATTCCAGTCATCTCTCATTTGGTTGCAAGCCCACATTAACTCTGTCATCAAAAACTCCTACAAAATTGCCTTTATCAAGCCAACAAGGATCTCAAAGCATACCCTGGAAGCACAGAAGAGCCTCAGAAGCAAGATTCTGATAAAACCTTGAGAATGAAGAGTAACAGCACCATGATTAAGGCTGCAGATTACGCCTCCATCAGCCAGAAAGGCTATACCAGGTTCCCAGTTGAGAATTTAGTTCATAAGCAAAAAAGTAATCAGAAGTTATTCCGATTTGTATTTTAAACCACCTGTCAAGTGTAGTGCCTTCAGTACAGAGAAATAGGCAGCGTGCACATGTAAAGCAATAAGCCAGTGCTAATATTAAGCTGCCAAGCAGAACTGGCAGGAATCTTACACATATTTTGCTGTTCTTGTTACAGAAAAGAAAACGCTTGCATTTTTTCACACTTCTTAGTTTCTTTGAATTTCAAGAAACAAAAGGACAGGTGACCTGAAGCTCTGAATTTCATGAATGGCTCTAGCGTCCATATTAGCCTAAATCAGATGATGGAAATCATCAATAACAGAACAAGACGAAAGATGAGTGACAGTTTAAAGATTCCAAAATAAATCAGAAATATCAGGTACAGTCTCCAGTACTTTCCTTAGAGCATCATCACTGTAGATTATGAGACTCCTAACCAGTAGCCCTTCATGGATTCTGAATACTCAAACAGTTCCTTTGCACTTATAAGATGGACTGGTTATGTGTAGAAGTAAGCAATTTGGAGAAAGAAAGATTTTTCAGAGTTTGGCTATTCAGAGGCTGAAGTACAAAAGAAGCACCACATATGGTAACAATAAGGGAGTACAAAGAGTTCTACGCAAGAAAAATTATAGTCACAGCTTTTCAAAAGCATATTTCACAGCTGAAAAATAATTGCTGAGATACTTTTTATTTTTATAGTTACTGCAGGAAATCTGACAGGCAATTTCTTGTGGTGCAGATGCTTTTTTAAGTATGTGAGCACTGTCACTGCTATTGCTGAAATATGTATGCAAACAACCATGAGAAAGAACTGGGCAAATCTAAATTGGACGAAAGATGTGGGCAGAAATCCTTCTATTTATCATGGCCAACACTGCACACATTGCAAATATATAGGGAAAAAGGGACGAGTATGAATGTGAACCTCAAACTGTGAGGCACCTTGGTTGTCTTCATACATCAGGCTAACAAAAAGATTATATCCAGACAGACACTTTTTTTCTCCTGGTAGCCTATACATCTCATCAACATCTGCAAAATTCATAAAGTCACATCTGTATGACAAATTAATGCAAAGAGTAACTACTGTTAGCCCTAGAAAGAGTAAGAGCAACATAGTTCAAATTAAAGCAAAGTATGGAGTCATGGGGACTCTGTTTTGGTTTGGTTCATTTTAAATGAATTCTTTACCACAGGCACTGTTTACTGTAGACTACAACTCCAAGTATGAAATACTTAACTGATACTCAGATGCTTCTTCAGGGAAAAAAGAAAACTGCACAATGAATCTGCCTAACCTTGGCAAACCATGTACGGTACAGTGAGTTGAGAAACAGCACATTGTAACTGCCTGCTGTTAAAAAATGAACTGTATTGAAATTGCAATCTTAAAGTGCTTACCCCATATGCCTCACCTATCCATAAAAACAACCTTCTGAAGGATTGCAGAACTATGTGTTTCCATAAAAATACTTTATTATGCTACTGAATCCCAGCATAGCTTAGCAAGTACTTAAACAGGGAGAACATACACCAGAGACCAGAGAGAAATCTCCTACATTCTACCTAAAAGTTCTCATTTCTCCTGAAGAAACTGAAACTCCTGTATCTGTAAATAGAAAGCACATGGCCAATTCATCAATGCCAACATTACTGTGTGAATATATTTGATGTGGTTGGTGCCATGTTGATGAGAAAACAATAAACTGTGAAAAATGTCACTTCTCAAAAATTAGCTGGCTAGCATTCAGTAGGAGATAAGTTGTTGTAACAGCTGTGGCATGATGACTTTGATGAATTAGCTTTTTGTTCTCCTAGAATAATCTGTCTCCTCATACTACTATGGGTGAATCCGTTTGCTCACTGAGGCCCTGCTGAACGACAATTTTGTTATATATGTTTTAATGGCTTTATAGAATTGAAAAAAAAAAAAAATCCATGTCACTTCTTTCAGTCGATCTTTTCAGTTTATACACATCTCTTTTCAGGGGGAATGAGGTCCATTGAGGAAAAAGAAAAACACCGTCTTTTGGTGAGTAATACAGGATCAAAGAGAAATAACCTGCAGCGGCCAATTTTTGACCATCCCTTGATGGAACCATCAGCTCTGGAAGATTAGCAAAACTCAAGAGCAGGTGTGTAAATTGATTTTTGCTCCATTAGGACACAAGAACCAGTCCTGACAGAAGAACCTTTGTCTACAGAGGCAGTATTTTGAATGGGGCTCCCAGGGAATTAAGAAAAAAATACAGCTGCCGTAGAGACACTTCGCTTTTGACTTATAACAAAGGAGATCAGTCACAGTGAATACATCTCCATTAAAAAGGAGAACAGTTACAAAAGGTTTAAAAGAGAATAAAACAAAAACCCAAGGTACTGAAGTGTTTATAAATAAACATGTAGATAAACCCCCCAATCTCTTTCAACTATCATGCAATAGAAGAAAGCTTTGTTTGAAGAATTCTGGGATAACTTAAATGCCTAGGTCATACCTAGTCCTAGTCCAGAAATGCAGTATTTCCATCTGGGATACAACATATGAAAAACAAGAGACAAACTTGTACAGATGAACTGTGTTAAAACAAACACCAAAGCAGGTGCTTTCAGCTATGCACTGCCATATGTGCTCAGATGCTGGAATATGAAATTCTGCACATGCAAGCCCATGGAGATACTTCTGTCACGCACCTACCAGATTTAAAAGGCACAAATATGCATGAAACTGGTTTAAAGACACTAATGTTGTCTTAAACATCCTATAACCTAAATCATTCATTAGAAGTTGATGGTGCTGCATAAACTCTGTCCCTTCCAAAATAAGCTAGAACCAGTAAAATCTCGAAAAGCATAGATCATTATGGAAAAAATATATGAAGCATACTTTAAAAGATTATTTCATTCCAGGAAATAAAGCAGAATTCAGGGATGCTTTACAACCTTTTTCATTCTTTCTTCCTGAAATGTTTCTCTATATAGTTTTTAGTGATGCATCACAAGTTCTATTCCCCCAATTTTACAGGGAAAGAGGGATGTAGCAATGAAAAAAAAAAATTATTTTAAGAAAAGACTATTTCTAGTCCCTGAAGAAAAATCTTCACATAAATCCTGCTATGATCAGAAGCCAAAACTTGGTTTCCAGAAAGAACATCTATTACCACGACTATAAGAACAAAATCATTAACGCATGTAACAACAAAGATTATAAATTGCATAAAGAGCTCAGATAGGAATACAGCCTCTTTATTTGCAAGTCTGTGCTTTTACTAGTTATATTATTTTAGCTGGGGAGCTGAATGCTACCTCCTTTATTGCCTCAATGCCCTCTCCTGCCAACCTCAGACATCAGTCCTAATTGCCTTTCAAGCAAATCCCTGGACACTGTAATTTAAACCCAAAGTGTAACATCTGGAAGTTCATGAGAAGGTTGAAAGTAGCTACTGGGAGAATGCTGGAAGAACCTTGTCATTTCAATTCAGGGCCTCAACAGCAATGCTGTTTCAAACTTCTGCAGATTTTGTTTGTTTTGGGTTTGTTTTCAGGTGAAAGTATATATACAGGCACAACTTCCAAACTTCTCCTGACAAGTGAAATTTATGTGAAAATAAACAGAATTTCTTGGGGGGGGGGAGAGAGAGGGAGATGCTGTTGGGTTTTGGTTATTTGGGTTGTTTTATGGGGTTTTTTTCTCTGTGTGTGGTTGTTTTGTTGTTGTGGGGGTTTTGGGGGGTGTGGGGGGTCGTTTTTTTGTTTTGGTGAGTTTGGGGGTTTTTTACATTGGAGAACAAAAGCTCATCTTCCTATTGAGTCGGTGCCAGTTTTTTGCCTCAAGTTACTTAGGAAAAGCTATCAAGTTTCTCAATTCTCATACATCTGCTTTCTGAAGATTGACAACCAAGAAACAAATTCAGAGTTTTTTCTGTTTTGATTCTGAAAATCTCTTTTAACTCCAAACAGAGCCAGTGTCTCACTGCATGGTCAGAAAAAAGTCCTTCCTTCTTCCTCGACAACTGCTGCACAAACAGAAATAAGCAAACTCAGCCAACAAAATATTTAACTAAGGAAACAAAAGTTACTGAAATCAGATTGTTTAGAACATGGGCTACCTCCCCTCTAACCAAGAAAACTTGCAAAGCCAAATATTTCATACCTGCGCTTTTCTGAGCCATACTCCAGCAAATCCTACACTCCTCCCAGGCGCTAATTTCTGGCAGATTATGCAAGGTAAACTGAAGTTCACCAGAGGTGAGCAGGTGAATCCAGAGACATAATATAGTTTGGCTAAACAGCTTTTAAAATCCTAAAGTGTTTACCAATCTCACTAGTACATTTAATCTTAAAATCTCTAGACTATTCTTTGAAGTCTTGTGGATCCACCCATTAATGCATCCAAATAATATATTTTCATTTCTTTCTTCTGACACAACTTTCAAGATTATCAAAGGATTTCTGCAGAAGCTGGTGACAGCATGAAGAACAAAAATGTGTTTCTTTGTATTCCCATCTTGGGAGAAACAATTTACATGTGACGGCAATACCAGATTACAATTTACACAGCCGAAAGGCAGAGACCTAAAATGAGAGGTCTCCTATCATATGCAGAGTGAATTGAAAAAAAAAATCATGACAATTGATCCACATAGCTGGAACTGGAAACGTTGAGGTCATTTTCTCTTCACAGACTGGCTAATCAGTCAGACTACCTGAACAAAAACCACAGGCTTCACTCTGGAGTATTCTTACTTAAAAAAAGGAGCCTACACTTGCCCTTTTTGCACTTTTGCAATGATTAGGAATACAAATACTGCATTATGTATGACAAAAATTGCTGAACTGCTGCATATTTCTCTTGGTGCTTTTGGAGCACTTTCTTTCAACCTTCACTCCCACCTATGGAAAACTGTGCCATTGTTTACATCACCCTCTGAAACTAAATGCAAATTGCAAACTAAGATCATTCCAACTGCTGGAGGCCAAAATCTTCAGCATGTCTAATATGCATGTCTAATATTACTGAACTAAAATATGAATGTCAGTGTAAGCCCTAAACTCCAGCACAGTGATACAACTTTTGTTTCACAAAAACCTGTGTACTGAGAAGCAAAGAACTTCCTTAGCACCCACAATTTGTCTCCTATTTTTTTCTCTGCGTGCATCCCACTTCCTCTTTGCCTTCTTATAGTAAGTAATTATTATTCTGGGGATGGCTTCTCTGAGTAAGTGCTGTCCAACATGAATGAAAGTGGAAGAATCTACCCTTATTGTTGCTTATCTTAGTTGCAATTGATCTGGTAAAATGAAGACCTGTTACAGAAAGAACAGTGGAACTATAAACAATTTCCAATTCTTTCCTTGTTTTACTTCACTTGCTAAGATTTCCAGCTTTCCAAGCAGTAGTTAACAACAGTTTATTTTCATAAGAATATCATGTGGCAGCAAGAAACCAATTTCTTCATTAAAACTGTAATATTCTTTTCAACTGATGAGTGCCCATGTGCATGACTGTTTTGAATCATGCTCCTTTTGTGAGGAAAAGCAACAAAGGGTTAAATTCCTCTCATACTGGAAATAGCCATCATGAACATGCAGAAAATGATCTAAAAAGGATTCTTAACTCAATGGTCATCTGTTAGATTATCAGTTCTGTGCAGATCTCAGTATCAGAAGAAAAACAGTTAATTGCTTTACCTTAAGCCAAAGAGGGGAAAAAAAAAGTTTTGTGAGGGTGATTTATGATCTGCATCCTACACAGTCACAGAAAAACTTCCAACTGACATTTCACACTACTTGTATAAATCTTTCCCACCAGACAAATATGCTTGCTTTCAGAAAATGCTTTAATTAATCTTGATTTCAATATGCATACATATAACTGAGAAAAATAAACCAAGAGCAGTCCAAACACCACCCTAGTATTTTCCTTGGGATACAAAAGGCAAGATGAACTCTCAATGTGCCCATCCCAAAGATCCCTAGGAATGGAGAAAAAGTACTTTAAGTCTTTGTTGCACCACCTAAGTTCTGGCATAGAAAAAGAAACTCAAAAAACACAGAGCTGACAACCTTAGCTTGACAAACACTAGCCAGATAATTTCTGGTGTAATTACTGGATGATGCTAAGCAGTGTGGGGCCCACTACAGGCATATGAAAGAACTTTTTGATTCCCAGTAGGGAAAAAGTTTGTTATTCAGCTTTATAAGAAGAAAGTGTCTGTCTGCTCCAGATGTCCCCCTCCTCATATTGCCTCTCTCATAAATGGAAACTGAGGGCTGACTGCAGGGGGACGCAGGCGTGCAAACAGACTTGGAGAAAACACTTCCACCCTGCGCTCTCTGGAAATCACAAAATCCAGCCACCTAGTCTAGTGATTAAGGAAAAAGTTTCTTCAATGAAATTTTATACCCCTTGACCTTAGCTAGGTTTAACAACACACTTAAACTCCTTCATAGGAATATTCATCTTGGAGCTGTATGGGTAGTAAAGTCTTGCATATCTCTCAGCTATATCATAAGTCCAAATGAAAAACCCAGTGTGGAAATGACACATCATGTTTGCAACCCTCCTTCAAGGTGAAGAAATTGATGACTTCAGAATTTTTATAGGATGGTTTGGGTCTTCCTTTCCTATTTGCAAAAGATACAAATAGTAATTAAACAAAGGATTTCTAAAAAGCAATTAAACATTTTCTTTGAATCTCAAAACTTCTTGTTGAGAAAGTGACAGTTCAGGCAAATTGTAAGAGTCATCTTTAACTATCACTGGTGTCCTGGGTTCAGCAGTAGCAGTCATTTTTTCTCCTTCTTAGTGGCTGGTGCAGCGCTGTGTTTCTAACTTTCAGT
>WYDI02004597.1:0-13776 GCA_009867235.2 Psittacus erithacus
GAGCCTTGGGTGACATGGTTTAGTGTGAGGTGTCCCTGCCCATGGCAAGGGGGTTGGAACTAGATGATCTTAAGGTCGTTTCCAACCCTAACTATTCTACGATTCTGTAACACAGATACTGTGAGCAACTAACACAAATGCTAGAAGGAGTGCTATGGTACAGCTCTTTCACCAGACTAGATGGAGAAATGTTTTCTCCCATCACAGATAATCAAAGCTAACACTGAAACAAAGCCTTGAGTTCATTTGAAAATTCGTTATGAAAACTACAGTGGTTATGAAAAATCCGTATATTCTTCCTACTAATTTGTAAAACAGACTCTGTGTGTGTGTAGGGAGTTCACATACTTTAAACACTGTAAACTGGTGGACTATTTTGTTAGCCAAAGAATGAAAACACAGCTTTGGGAATTCACCCTGTGGGACCTTTCTTTCCAAGAACAGAACAAATGAGGGAGTAGGTAGAACAGAAAATTTAAGCACTCAAGTCCACTGTACTACCTTACTTCTACTAGGAAGGAAAGTGTCCACATTCTCTTTCATATACTTCCTTTCAGTTTCACACAGGGTCAAGGCCTACAGATCCTTGATAACTTACTCATGACAATTAAAAGGCTGGCAGTTCAGCTGACCCAATAGTTCATAGTAGTAGAGCAGCAGTACCACACTTGCAGTTGTCCAAGCCCAAGCAGAACTGCTGAGTCTACAACCCAACCCATATCCTATAGTGGGAATGGGAGAGGGACTACACATGATTCACTCCCAAACCCCACACATCTTATAAGAGGACGTATTTTAGATTTGGGGAGGATTACAGTTCATTTGAAGGATAAACACAGGTAAATTTTAGTGGAAAGCCAATACAATGCAGGCAAATCATGCCTGATTTTAAAGTAGTAATACAGGAATTTAGATGTCAGTAGTCTCAAATAATTTCCTCACTACAGGCTGCTGAAAATCTCCATGTTTTCAATCTTTAGCTAATAGTTTTCCAGTTAGTTTCTAATGCAGATTAAAATGTCTTACTTACTACTATAAAATGCCCCTTACTACAGCTTTGAAACTCAACATCCATAAATTTATATATATATATGCATCTCTAAGGTTAGATTTATCTCCTTGAAGTGAAATGCACAGGTGTGACACTTCAAAAGGATTTCCTTTTATTTACCAGGCAAAATTACAGACACATCACATTTGCAGTAGTGGCCCTGATTCCACTTCACGTGAGATATGTTGTCCCTTTGTTTGCTGCTGACAAGCGTAAAGAGCCACTTTCACAGCAGATAATAATGGTTAATTTATCACACAGAGCAGTGGCTGACCTCTGTGCGTCCCTGGCCCTCCATCACCTTCACACCTGCTCAAGCTAATTGTTAGAGCCAAGTGTAAATGAAAATCAACTGGGCTAATAATGAATGGAGGCCATTACTCGCAACAGCACATTGCTTTACAAAGGTTTATCAAGCTATGATATAACTAGTCTCTTAGTCACAGCTCCCTGTTTTATAAATGACAATAAGGCAAACTCTTCAAGCCAGAAAAGAAAGTCAGACAGTAAGGCAAAGCACCTACCTTTGGCAATGCTTTTATGGACCCTTTAGAATAGCAGGGAGCTACCGATCAATTCAAAAGCACTTTTCCATGAAAAGTTAATAAAGAGAATAAAACATCCATAATACTTTCTACCATGTCTTAAAGATGCCTTCAAATTGGTAAAACAAAGTGCTTTCTTCCATGAATCTGCAGGACAAAATCCAACATCAATAAAAATAAATAAAGGAGCTGCAAAGAGTTACTGAACATCAGATTGCTTGTGGCAGGGCAAAGGTTAAACAAGAATGGAAGTGAAAACTTGAAAGTGTGACACTGGACAGTATTTAAACAGGCAAACAGGTCAGCAACACTGCTGAAACTGCATGCAGACCATTCTGAGAGAAATCTGTCTGTATGTACATGTATTTTACAGGTTCACACACTTATTCAGGCTCTCCAGATCGATTTAGCAAATTTCCTTGGCTTACAGTTTTTTCCCCTATTGTATTTTCTTTTTTTTTTTACATTCTCATCCCTACAAAGCCAGCACAGAATTGTGTCATATGAGTTTGGCTGTATATTGCATTGCAAGACAAGGATAAAAGAGAAAGTTCATGCAGTCTAGCAGATATACAGTCATAGCACATACAGACTGAATAGAGTTCATGGGATTTCATCACACTTCACATCTCAATGACACAAACAGCAAAATCCATTTTACTTAATGGGAAAATACCTTTCAATATATGCCAACTTAGTTATCCCATTCCTTTCCCACATCTGGTCACACGTACTCTCAGTATAATATCTAACACACATTTTCCACAATGTAAACTCAGTATTCTTTGTTCAGGTATAGCTATACAAATGCTAAAGGAAGAAAAAAGATTCTGCAGAAAGTTGCCAACAAACTTCATCCCAAGCAAGCAGTGGATAACAGCCCATCAACCCTGTGACCAGGCCTAAGGATTTGTCCCATGCATAGAAAGCACTGAATCAGGATGTAAAGCAAAGTTGCTTGGGCACAAGTAAAGGACACACACATTCTTTTCCAATATGAAGATCTCAAACCATTTTTCAGAGCAAGAACAGAAATCTTTTTAAAGAGGATTTAAACTTTCTCATGGTATACTTGATTCTCTTGGTTACCTTCTGAGACTACTTCGAAGTAAATCCATAGACTCTAACAAGCCTACAGACCACATGCAAAATATGAACTTCAATTCATCACCATTTTCTCTGTAATTGTCATACATTTGTCAATATTGACTGATGACATCTTTGGCTAGGAGGGGGTATACTTTCTTCCCATCTCCTCCCTCTCTCCAGGATCACACACTGCTATCTGAAAGGGTATTCTGTTTAAAAGAAGTGCCTGAGGCCATCTCAGCATCTAGATCTCTCATCTCTTCCCCAGCTGTCCTGGGTTCAGCAGTGGCAGTCATTTTTCTTCTTGGTAGCTGGTGCGGTGCTGTGTTTCCGGCTTTCGGTCTGGGAACAGTGCTGATGGTGCCGATGTTTTTAGCTGCGGCTTAGAATGTTTGGACTGACCAGGGACTTTCTGAGCATTGTGCTCTGCCAAGGAGGAGAGGAAGCCAGGAGGAGACGGAGACAGGACACCTGACCCAGGCTAGGCAGGGGGGTGTTCCACACCACAGCACGTCATGCCCAGGATGTAAATTTGGAGTTACCCAGAAGGGCTAGCTCTCTGCTCAATCAGCGGGTGGTGAGCGATTGAATTCTCTTCCCTTGTTATTTCCCTTATCATTATTGATGGTAGCAGCAGTGGTTTGTGTTATACCTTAGTTACTGGGCTGTTCCTATCTCAACCCGTGGGAGTTACATTCTTTCCATTCTCCTCCCCATCCCTCCGGGAGCAGGGAGGGGGGAGGACAGGTGTTGAGGGGGGAGGGAATGAGCAAGCTATGTGGTTTTCTAATTTACGACTGAGCTTAAACCACGACTGTTCTTTTTGGCGTCCAACGTGGGGCACGAAGGGTTGAGATAACGACAGATCTGACCAGAGTGTGTCTAATCGTATTTGTGATAAGCATTCATTGTTTCAGATTAATAGTCACTCGTCACAATGCTGATTTATTGGCTCTCAAAGTCGTTGCTCTGGATCTCAGAGGCTCAGCATGTTGTACCTTACTTACAGCCAGTACTTGCTGTCCTAGCGTTTCTAGGGGGTTTGGGCTAAGGTTCTTGTCTCATTGTACTTTATAGTAATGACTCGTAGTACAATAGACTCATTGATCACGAAACTGATCTGGCTTGCATTCCCAGTCTGGTCACTTCTACACTTTGAGAGGTATATAATAGATAATAGAAGTGCATAGCAATTACGCACCTTTTTTCTCCTTCTTGGGTGGTCAACCTGTGTCGTGCTTAAACCACAACACCAACTCAGCTGAAAAACATGGTCTCTTCTCAGCATTCTCCATCTCCTCTACTCATGCTACGGCAGGAGTGCTGAGCATGGAGGAAAAGTCTCCATTCATCTACAGAATTTTTTAGACATTTTTCCAGGAAGACACACAGACTAAATGAGGATCAGTGAGTAGAACAGAGAAACAATTCTGCACAGTGCCCAAGGCACTTCAAACACTACAGCAAGCATTCCAGCTGTCCATGATTTAGGGAAGCAAAATTCATGTGCCAAAATGAAGGGATCCAATAAAGCAATTACTATGCTCATACTTGCAAAAATTTTGTATTATATTCCAAAAGCAAGATCATTCTGAATATATAATCTGATTGTATTTTTAACTTTTATACCCTTTAAAACTTTAAAGTATTTTATGAACAGAAAAATTATGCTACACGTCCCATGAAGCTGTGCTAATCCTTTGGAGAACTAATCATCCCACTAAAAAGAATTTTCCCACTTAGTAATATTCAACACAGCAGACAGCTTTATTGTGATAGCAAAAAAACATTTTAGTTTCCTAAAAGAGGAAAAACACAGAAAAAGTCCAGGCTTGAGCAACTGTTTTCCTACACAATTAAACAAAAAGGAGAATAAAGCTTACAGCAAAAGAGGGAAGCAAACCAATCGTTTAAATTATATATCTCATAGGAAGTGCACGATTAATTACTGTTAGGGCTATTCAGTAAATCCAGTTAAGGCAGGCAGCCAAAACCAGTTGATGCAGTAAGAATGCTCTATTCTATGCCATCTATTAGGCATACAACATTTAAGAAAATTTACAAGCACCAGCACTAACTAGTGTTCCCAGCCTTTACCATTTGTACAATGAGATCAGCCTTCAACAGACAGAATAATTATGCTAATAGAAGAAAAACTTTCCAAAAAAACAGGCAGCCAAATCTAAGAGACCTGTCAATGCCTGTGTCATCAGTGGAGTGATAACTAGTAAAGAGCAGATATCAAAGGCTGTCTTTCTCTTCCCCTCCATGCTCTGTTCTGTTTGAGCCCATGGTGGTCACAGCTCCTTTAACAATATTTATAATGAAGGAACAACGTTGGAGATGTCAACCCTGATTATTCATAAAGGCTCCTCCTGCCCAGCTCTCCCCTTAGGCTAACTGTAAAAGTACCTGATTCCCAATTCTCAAACACAAAAGCGCACAGAGCTTGAAAGCTGAGCTGACTAATAAAGTTTGCATATCCCTAAGAACAAGAGCATACAATGAAGAAGAAAAGGAATGGCAAGATTAAACAAAAACAGTAAGCTTGGATGGGAAATAATAAAAATTTAAAGAGGCAAGAACTTAGATCCTCCCCATACTCCTGTTCATTTACATTTCAACGTGTCCTAAGAATCATCTGTTTTATCTCCTGACTGCTGCATCAAGGTATAATATATACTGCAAAACTTAAATCACATTTTGGAGCTGGAATCACGAGAGGTTGTGAGCAACGTAACTTCTAGGTCATTGAACTTCCACTCAGGAGGAATCTAGAACAAGGGATAAAACTGACCCAGCAAACAACTCTGGCTTACTGTTCCACTTCAGGGCCTTTATCGTTATTTAAAATACACATAAATGTGGGAAATGCCTTCAAACAAACAGGAAACTGGGCTTACAATAGGACCATAAGCTGGATTTACCTGGTGTAGAGCTTTGATGCACCTCTGACCACTTGATAAACCACATGAGCCTGAGGCAAGACTGTCATAGATTTTTCTTAATCACACAGGGGACCAAAAGAAAACAAGGCCTTCTTCGTCCCTCTATTCTGCCTTGCTTACACTACGAGGGATTCACTGCTGGAAAAGGCAGGTCTCACCTGCCAAGGACAAGCAAGTGAACAGGAAATAAAGCAAGAGGAAGGAGTCTCTGCTAGTAGAAACACCCAGCCAGCTGCAGAATGATAAGCCTCTTCACTGGTCCTTTCTTGAGGCTGACTAATACCATGGCCTTGCCTCACATTTCGAGAGGACAGCCTAGTCAAAAGTCATGCAGGAATCTTACAAGCTACCACCTCCTGAGAAGCATCAAGAAGCTGTTTGACTGAACTCAGCAAACTGCTTAGGGTAGGAAGCAATAATATTAATAAATACTGAATCTCCAGAAAGCTACAGGGGCACTTTGAGGCAGGATTAACAAAGTACAGAATTATCCAATACAGAGTTTGAGCAAGAAGCTGGGATGAACTTTCTAAATTGGAGAAACTGGTGTGGGATCCACTCTCCAGAGTTCCCTTACTGGTATTTACTTCCATGACAGAACAGTTCCAGGGCTCAGAAGTCACAAGATGTATGCCAACATACATACATCACAACTGCTGATAGGCTCGCCCAGGTAGCAGAGCCACACATTGTCATCTGAGATGACATGCCCCCTGAAAGTGAGTCCAGGGGACTACACATGTCCAATTTTTCTGCAACTGCTATGGAAAGTATACTTGTAAATAACAAAAAGGAACAAAACTTATTTTATTCCATCTTTAATAAAAATGGATTTTCCATCACCTTGCTTTCATAGACTGGAATAGTCACGGATGCTGGGAACAAAATGTCTTCGTATTAGCAGGATAAGGCTTTCATAGACCTTCAAAACTGTACATAAACTGCGAACAAAATGGAAACAATGAAGCAGAAGAAAAAGTGTATCAAGGAGTAACATTTTAAAACAACTGTTGCAGCGACAAATCCTCAAACAGCAGTTGTTTTGTTTTGGTTTATTTTTTCTTTTTTAATCACACCTGCATAAGATAGCCCTTTACAAAGTAGTGACACACCAAGTAGCTAGTTCAGCATCATCAAAATCTTACACAAAAAGCAACAAGGACACAAGCGATCTATGCATTTCCTTCAGAGTACTGAAGACCAGCCACTCCAGTCAGCAGAGAGGTAATACTTAGAATTTAGAGTAACTGATCCATGTACAGACATGCCATTCTAGTAGGTGCGGCAGAATACATAAGTTACCACCAATCAGTTTACACATTGCTAAGAAAAGCAACTCAACTTTTCAAATCAATAAAGCAGACAGCACTGTTGAATTCAGCAGTTAAATCTTGTTAACAACTCTGTAGGCTCTCTATATAATTCTAGACTGAAAAACCATTTTTCATTAATAAATCCACATTATCTGTAACAACTTGTGTCGCGTGGAATAGTCTTTCTGGAAAGACTGGAATAGCCCTTCTTAACGGCAGCAACAAAGGACCCATTTTCTTGGTGCAACTGCAGACATTTTTGTGAAAGGTTCCTCTGTGCGATGAAAAGAAATGGACAAGGACCATCTCAGCTGATTTGCCAGCACACATATATACCCTTGCACATCTTTTGTGGGAAGGAAAAAAGATAGCTAAAAAAATCAGACTACCTCAGCCTAGACTAGGTTTTCTTTTACCCTTATAGCTCAGGTTATCTCACCTCAGATGACAGGACAGTTTGTCTTTAGGACACAGCAACTTTGCCTTTACATCAGCATTGTACTGCTTTGATTTACTGTGAATTACATGAGGAGGATGCTACTGTGTGTGGTTTACCCACAGAGGGAATATTCTCTATTGGGACATATAAGCAGAAAGGTCAGACAGACTTCCCTTTGAAATCTGATTCACTTAATTTATTGTTTGCAAACGTGTCAGAAACAAACTGGCTTTGTCTCCAATAAACTTGAAGATTTGTGCTTTTGAAATGTTACAGCTACTTCCTTTTCAGCCTTTCAAAACCTCCCTGTTGAGTCCCCTACATATAGTGGAAGATAAACTAGCACTTAATTTTCAAAAAGATACTTTTTTTATCACAACCATGCTAACCTGACCTAGACAAGAGAGAACCACAGGACTAACTTAAGCATTGATTAATTCCACAGAGCTTAGAAACTCATGAAATATCTCAATTATACCACTTCCAAATGAAAATATTTCTGTTCAAGGGTCAAAATGACCCATTGCAAAATTCCCAGTTGGATCTTACCAACAGTTTTTCCTGAATCGCATTAGTGTGACACATGTAGCTCCTGCAAGACTTATGGACCTTCACCTAGCTAGCTAAACAGCTGTGTTATGATTCAGAGGCATGTGTGTATTTACAATGTCACTGTCCTCCAGAACAGCTACTCTGCTCAATTTTATTCACGTATCTTTGTCATCTGGAAACACACTAGAACACATTCATCTCAACTGCTACACCGGTGACCCCAGTGTAATCCTACCAGGCACATGTTTAGCCCAGTACTCATGATACATATCTCATATCTCTAGCAAGAGGGCAGTGCAAGAGTGAGAAGGGAGACGAGGAACAATATCTGACTCAGCACACTAGCCGTCAGGGCATGGCCTTTTAACTAATTAGCATGATTTCAAAAATAATTGGTCTTCTTGCCTATGCCACAGTGCATCAGATGAAGTTGAGCATGAGGGAAGGAGCACAGAAAACTCATTACTGTTTACTCGTTCACTGCCACATTGTTAAAAGAGATCACTTAAAAGGTCAAGAATGATACTAAACTACATGAGAGCTTTAATCTGAACATATAAGAATAGGCGACAATCTAATTATGAAACCAGAATTAATAGGGAGATGCTACAGAACAAGATACGTACAACAGTCAGAGAGGGGTAATTAACCAAACTAGTCATATATCCTGGAACAAGCCAGCCCCACCTTTCCAGCCACTGTAGCATACTGCACATGGATCTTTTTAGTGCACCTCACTCATCTACCAGCCATTCACCACACTGCTACCTGAATTTGTCCACTATTTCAAGTCTCTGCAGCGCAGATAGAGATAAGCACTAAAACCCGCTCTTTCTGTATTCTGAAGCACTCTCCTTAGCGCAGTATGAACTCAGCCAAGCTCTCCTGACTTGAGTCTTTAGGCTCACCCTGTAGCTCACATCAGCCCTTCACAAAATCTCAGTCTCAAGCGTTTTCTTTATAAGTGGGCTCTTTATGATACTCATGGTAGATGTAAGCACCTCATCCTTGCCCAAGTTTAAACATAAGAAATAATAAATCTTTAGGAACAAAAAACATCTGCAAGTGACCCTTTACCTTAGGCTACTTTTCCCTAAGAGGAACCCCAAGCCACACTTCCACTTATAAAACAAACTTATCAATCTCTTGTTCTTTCACAACTTTTCCTGATAAGGCACTACCCAAAAAAAGCAGGAACTGCCATGTTAAGGAAGAGTCAGCTGCTTCTCCAGATGGTTTGTGTTTGAAGAGATAGCCAATCCTATTTAATGCTTTCTCAGTGTTAGGTTCACACCCATTCCATCACTTTGGTCTCCACTCTTTCTAAAGCTTGAAGACTGAAAGGATAGTAACTATACATTCAAAAGCATTTGCAGCTCATTAAGGGCACACGTGGGAAGTTCTCACACCCTAGGAAGTCATTATGAGATCTTTAGTCTGTCTTTCCAGGGAAGTTCTAGAGCTCACCAACCAAATTCATCTGCAACTGAAGGCTTTATTCTCTACGTGCAGCAACACATCTAGTAGGTCACCAAACTGAAGTAACACTATCACAGTGACCCTGTGCTGAAGTATTTCCTTAAACAAATCTGCTCAATTTCTCTCCAGGTACTGCACCAAGAAGGCCTTCCCTATAGAAACACTATGTCTTCAAGAAATAGGCGTGGGGAGGGAAGGTAGAATCATGACAGCAAAGTCTCCCACACCATCACTACCACAACAAACATTACCTTTTCTCCTCAGGAGCTACTTGTCCCAGCTGTCAGGAGTTATTACCTGCCTTCAACATTCCAGCAAAGCAGTGACCATTTCGCAAGTGTCCACTGATCATCCCACTGGAATTTCCCATACTACCAAGAAAGTAGCACTTTTTTGCATCTGGCTGCCTCGAACATCTAATGAAACTCTCGCGAGTCACTAAGAACAGAGCAAGAAATTCATGGCAAGCTTCAGTGAGCAGATGATAAAGCCTTTTAAAAATCACTGATTTCCAAGCAAGTCACTGCTGGTAATTAGCATCATAGAATCTGCAACAAAACATGCAGACATATGTGACTGGAGGAGCCAGAGCTCCATTTCCTAAACCACACACTCAATTTAGATTTAATAAGACAGTAATTGTGCATTAAGTACTCATTGATTACCTGAAATACATTCATTAAGAAATAACAGCTCTGTAACACACCTCTGTTAGATACTCCCGTATCTATTACAAAGCTGTTTAACAGCAATAAATGCTTATCTAAAAATGAGCATTCGGCTAACATAAAATACACATCCTATTAAATCCAACTGAAACACAAGTTGAAGACAATTAAAGCTCCTGTGTGATTCTCAAGTTTTCTGAGCAATACTGTTCTAATGCCTGAAGTCAGCACCAAACCTCTGAATAGCAACTTTTTTATAAGATTCAAGAAATTTTCAAGAACTCTTAAGCTTTTCAAGAAATCCTTTTTTAAGCCTCATTTGCTTGGTGACAGAATATCAATAAGGAATGTACATGTCTCTGCTGAACAGGTACACATCAATGACATAAACAGAAAGGGAGGTGACATTCAATGAAGTAAAGAAAATTGCAGCCCCTAAGGATAAATTTTACAGCAATAAAAACAACACTCCAGCCACATCTGGCCTGGATCAAAGACAAGCGACTTCTGACAAAGAGTTGGCAGGAGTCTGAGAAAGATGCCAAAACAAGCACCAAAAGGAAGAGACAGACAATGGAGTGCATGGGCCCCGGTGACCAGGTACTACACAAATAGGCAATACTGGACTAACACACACACAAAACGGAAACTTCACTCTGAACATTTTCTTTGAGCCCAGAAAATTGCTTTTTAGCTACAAAAGAGCTACTGGAATGAACTGAAGTACATTCTGTCCAGTGGACACTTCCTGGAATCACATCAGAAGCACCTATGTAGGGCAGCATAATGAAACTTGATTTCTGCTGCTCACAATCCATCAATTTTCTGGGTAAGACCAAAACTCCTACAGACTCACGGGCCTCCTGCTGCAGCAATTAATTCACTTTTCCTACTAAGCTATTAATTAATTTTAAAACCCTCTTGTTGTTGAGCAATGCACATACATCATTAACATCAGAGAACTCTTCTATTGCGTTATTGTTTATTAAAACACAATCTCAGAAAAAGGAAATTGGAAAGAGTGAGGGTTATAAAGCAAAAAGCCAGAGATGGGTCTGGAACATAGGCATACTCAGTCATGGAAATTCTGTTTGAAGCTTCACTGTCTGTTTTATTATGGATTCCATAGGCAGCTTCTAATTTAGTGCTGCTGTTAACACTCCTGCTACATCAAAAATTCCCTCTGCTGAACTTTTGTAGCGTTTTTTGTGTTAGACAAGCACCAGTCCTTTCCAATTTCACAGTTTCCTAATTATGGCATTGCAGTTCTCATTTGTACTGTAAATGTAACCAGATTAAAAAAAAGGAGGAAAAAAAAGCAGCAGTAATTTCCAGCTGTTGGAAGCACTGTTTTTACCAGCTACTGCATTACCCAGCGATACAGAAAAGGTGTGTAGTAGCTGGTCAGTAACCAGCTTAGCAAATTGTTTCTAGGGATATTGGTGTGAAATGTGCATTATAGCACCTTCTGTGACAAACCACCGTGTAAAAGCTTTGATCTTCAATTGCTATTCAAAGCATTAATACTCATTTCTTTCAACCACATACTTTAACAAAATTAAGATAAACAAATACCTCAATTACCAACAAATGAAGGGTAAAACCTACAAGAAGGATTAACCCACTAATTGAACATTCAAAGCTTTAAATAGCAAACTAACTCTAAATGACTAAAAAAAAGCTACCTTAGATAAAACATCTGAAAAGCAAGATAGAGTCATTTTAATTCTTCTGTGTTTACAATAGCCATCCTTTGTTCCAACAACATCCACAGAAGTGTTTCCCTTTACTATATCCAGTTTATTGTAGGCAATGCAATTCATATCTTCTTCCAGTAGCAGTGGTTCAGGGCCCCTCTAAAGCATTTGTTCTGCCATTGTGACACATCCCATGAAAATGTGGAAATGTAAGAAAAGTGACAGAAATACTTTACTCCTCATTTCCACTAATGAGAGTAAAACAATAAGAGAGATACCTATAAAGAATTGCAGTAAGCAATTTATTTGGTTGAAACACAAGCAGTGCTTTTTCTTTCCTGGCTCCCCTTCCTCTTACTTTGCTTAGAGCAGCCTTTTCATTTTTTTTTTTCATTTTGCTTTATATTGTCAACCAAGAACAGAGTTCCTGAGGAGACAAACAGGGGGTAAAGAAGACAAATCTGTCTGCTTTGTGTGAGAGCTGTAGGCCAGAGTTATCAACTCCTCTGCTATTCAAGACAGATTTGCATATCCAAGGCCACCCGAGGCAGAGAAGGCATTTGGAGTCTGATTTTTTTCCACAAGAACACATCAGGGAGCGAAGCAGAATCAGGAAACTCCAAAAAAGATTCAAGTAACTAATATAAAGATATTAAAAAAAAAAAAAAAACCACAAAACTTTGTGGAGGGGAAAAAAACTAAAAAAAAAACCGCCTCCCATTCAAAAATTTCTGTCTTGGAAAAAAAGACATTTTATACATAATGGAATTTCCAAATACTCAATATTAAAGAAACTTCACCGACAGCAACTTGGCACAAGAACATCAGATTGGCATTCATGCTGTTTCTGTCTATATCTTAATACAACACTAGCTCTCTGCATACAGGAATCAAGGATGATGGGAGTAGCCAGCCTGGAAAAAAGCAGGGGGCATTATTTTTTCCAGCAGTCTTGTACCTTAACTGCAGTTTGATGACAGAAAAAAAATTAAAAAATCCAAAGGCACAGATATAAAGCCACTACATGGTGTGTGCATTATGCATCAGCTCTACTATTAATACCTACTATTGGGAAATACTGGAGAAATGCCGGGGAGGTGGGAGGAAATGGTAGGGGACAAGATTCCAGTATAGTCAGTCCCTAATCACAATGCTTGTCTTTCTACAGATATAATACTGGAATTAACCAAGCACATCATGTCAGCACAGCGATTACAGAAATTACTTCTAGAAATGCTTTCAGTAAAATCACAATTAATACAAATATATTTAAGTTAACCTTTTACTGAGAGTATGTATGTGATATACACAATGCATGGACACAGTGTATACACTCCATACTTTTACTGACTAACAAGAATTACCAGCTAAAGAGCTGCTAATCTCTTCTCCTGCCTTAAAACCCATTTTCATGCACACACTTTAATCTGATACAGTTACTTCTGGATTTTATTTTGCCGTACCTTCCTCACTCTATCAATTTTTAATGCAAAAATCTGTCATCTACAATGGCACAGGAATACTTTGGCAAATCAAGATGCTATTAAACCTGACTAAAGAGAGCAGAATTTCATCCTACAATTCACAGCCCAAAGGCCCTGATTCCCATTCATTACCCATATACTGAAGAGCTCTTAGAAAAATTTTTCTGACTTCAATATAATGTGTATCATAATTGGTCTTTGATTTAATGAATATTATCAACCACTATCTTAGCTAGACCTGAAACACTACTCAACTGCCTAAGACAAACAAAACCAGCTCATACAATGAAACAGCAGGCTGCAGAACAGTACTCAGCAAAAAGTAATATGCAAAGCCAAAATTTGTTTTGGCAATTGTCATGGTTTAAGCTCAGTTGTAACTCAGCTCGCTCGTTCACTCTCTCCTATTCCTTCCCCCCAGCTCCCAGAGAGACGGGGAGGAGAATCAAAAGAATGTAACTCCCACGGGTTGAGATAAGAACAGTCCAGTAGCTAAGGTATAACACAAACC
>WYDI02004597.1:13876-33255 GCA_009867235.2 Psittacus erithacus
AAAGTCAAAAACACAGCACTGCACCAGCTACTAAGAAGGAGAAAAATGACTGCTACTGCTGAACCCAGGACAGCAATTAAAAGGAAAGTCCTGAACCTTAAGATTCTAACCTGTGATTTGTTTAGTTTAAAAAGAATGTTTGTGGATGTAACTGATTTTCCTGACCATTTTTTGTCAGTAGCATCAGAAATTAGACACTTCATAGAACCCGTTATCACCTGGTTGTATGCATTTGGTACATTAGAGAATTCATATTCAATTAATTTATTTATACATATTTCCCAAAGAAAATGAGGATCTTAAATTTGCTGAAGTTAACTCTGAATTTAATATCTTTACCATGCTGTCCCATGGATTTGGAAATCTAGCAGCTCAAGTGCTGCCCACTTCCTGACACCTAGACATGTCTCCCCTTGCACCACATTGTTGTCCTCAGCTGCAAGCCCTGCATTCATGGCGAGATCACAGCACTATCATACTGGCAATGGCTTCCATATGTGAGCTAAATGGTACTAGGGAGGTACAAAATCCATTTCAAACCACTTTTTTGAGTGAGTTGTTCATGCCTGTTGCTACATCTGAAGGAGAATGTTGCTCTTTCAAAATATTTATAGCAAGTTGGAAAAAAATCAGCTTCTAGAGGCCAAATACACTTTGTTTCCTAATATGTACAAGGCCTTTTAGTGTAAGCAGTGTGCTAACATCTAGACAATAAGAACAGTTATGCTTTTAGTTCTAGTCTTTTGGCTCAACCCAGTGAGCCAGTGCGTCCTGATTTTTTCAGCTCTAGAGGGTACGTAAGCCATTTTCCTTGTGTTTTCTCTGTACACAATTATTTTTCAGATGTAAATAGACATAAATAATGCACACAGAGAATCTGAAGCAAGTATGCCCAGCTCTCGCCCCCTTCAGGAGTTACCCCGAATTAAAAGTATCACACTAAACAATCTCTGCATTTGTTGCACTG
This sequence comes from Psittacus erithacus, assembly GCA_009867235.2. Classification (NCBI taxonomy): domain Eukaryota; kingdom Metazoa; phylum Chordata; class Aves; order Psittaciformes; family Psittacidae; genus Psittacus; species Psittacus erithacus. The sequence continues at coordinate 14,844 of WYDI02004597.1, forward strand.
GACTGTACTTTAGTATGTCACTTACCATACATTGCTATCTCTCTGCAACATATTGACAGCATATCAGCTTTATTTTAACATAAACTTTGCACATAGGTGGCAATCCCAAATTTTCATAGGTAGATTTTACCCTTAACAGTAACAACTTAAACAGGTTAAAATTAAAGGCCATAATATTACTGTAGCAAACTTGGATTAAATTACCAAGTATGAAACCGGAGGTTATTGTGGTGAAACCCAAAATTTCCTCTCCTATTTATATACCATCACATTTCTTCTCATAATGACCTTTCTCACATGGCTCATTAACTATTAACACAGTACTAAAATTAAACTGTTCTCTCTTAGAAGCGCTACAGAATTGGTGTGACTGAAGTGAGATTCCTCCCTGGGTACGCAGAACCGATTCCCCTGAATCTATTTCCTGTCTTCAGGATAGCAGCTGCTAGAAGTGCAGCACAGAGCCTGTAGCTCCTATAACTAGTTGGAGGGCAAGGCAGAAATTAAGATCTAACAAGGGCACTACCTTGCAATCCTACAATGCATTCAAGGGCAGCAAAAACAAAATTCATACTATTATCATAAGTGTTTTTTAAACCTATGAGATTACTTCAAGATATCTTCTAGGTCATCTGGGAAAGGTTTAAACTCTGTTTTTCCTCCATCTGTTTTATAATATTATGACTTTCCAGGTATTAAAAGACTAATTTTAAATGGCAGAGAAAAAGAAATTCAGCAATGGAACTTCAACAATAATACTTAAGTCCCACTTTTGGCTGTTCTGCAGGAAAAAGATAAGCAAAGAGAACATACATATAACACCTGCTCCACAGATACTTAGTATTTGCTTAGGATAAAGGCTAGATCATAGTGCTGGGTAGTAAAATTGCATAAGTGCCATAAGCCATACTCTTGGAAGTACACTGTCACAAACCAGATAATATTTACAGGCTATCTGGCTCATTTGCAAGAAAACCCAGTTCTCGCTATACATTAAAATCAGCCAGAGTTTATACGTATAATAATGAAATCTCACTGGTTTTGTTTCCATTTACTATGGTTAGCTTCCAAAACAGCTGATTCTATAGCCCAAATCTTTATCAGTGGATTGCTTCCTTTGCCAGAAATCTGAGCTAAAGAAGCTGCAGGAGAACACAGGTCCCGAAAGACTGTGTATAAGCAATACTTGCCTTGGCTTGCTACTGCTGCCACTGGCGCAGCTTTTCCAGCCAGTCCTTCAAGGAAGACAAGGACAATTACGTCACCCTTTCCATCCATGGGCAACATGCAGCTATTAAGGCCATCAGTAGTTCAGCAGCTAGATGAAACTATACAAAACAATAAATTATAAAATTTAACTCTTCTTTGAAAATGGGGCTGCCGAGTACCATAGCATTTCATTATATGCCACAGGCATACCTTCAGATATATTAATACTTTTTTTCAGAGCCTTTATGAAAATGGAATTACAGCTTCTTACTCATTAAAGATCCTTTTGAAAAAGTGGCTAGAAAGCTACACTAACTACATTAGCTGCAAGAGCATACACACTGGACAAGGTTAAGTCTTATGGTAAGTCTCTGTTCTAGCTAATTTCAGTCAGTTCTTTCTCCTGCGTTTTCAATACTGAATAGATTTCTTCCTGTACAGCTTGTCATTACTAGGATTGCTCAATTCTCTTATACCTTTTAAATACCAGCTCCTAAACTAAATACCAACCTACTGAGTGAAAGAAGTCAAGTAATTGGTCACACCGTTACACTACAACGGACATTTTTTTGGCTAATGTAAATTAATATGCTCTGTAGTCACAGATTTACACTCATCCTGGATTTGGTATAATAACTGATTTGCTATAATATTCCTTTTTTGTCAAGTGCTCTTAAATACACTGTCTCACCTAGATCTGAAAGCAGGAAGTTGGATGACAGCCAGAGGTTCTAAAATCCAGTCCAAAACCATCCTGCTCAAATATTGCTGAAGTGGTACCATTTCCACTTCTATATGCCCCCTTCGTATATAAAAATGAAGGAACTTTATCACTGTGTAATACAGTTCAAAATATAATTAAAAGTATTATTTCTGAGCTTATGCAAATACAGAGTCTCCCTATTTCTTCCCACCCCCAATATATTTCCACAAGCAGTTGCTCAACAGCAGCTCAATGTAGAATTGGGAGAGCTTGAGAAGAATTTGAAGATATATGTAAAATCAAAGTCATTCAGTTGTGACGTTACTTCAAATATTCAAATGTTCAAAGACAGTAACATAGCAGCAGAAAATTAACTTTTAAAATTCATGTCTTTTCTAAGCTCAAATGGATTAGCAGCAGATTTGAGGTAATTAATTATAATTACAAGTTTCCTAGGGAAACATGGCATAATAGACTCATTAACTGAAACGCTACATTTGTTCTGTGCTTGATGCTCAGATTATTTTAACACAGTGCAACATTTGTTAGAAGTTTTTTGGGCCAGACACCTTTACTTATGCTGAACTGTTGCTCCTCTATGAGCAGCCCCAACTGACTTTAAAGAAAACCCACTCGGGCCTTTAATTAGACATTTGCAGTCCATGAAGGTAAAATTCCTTCCTTCTCGGACAAATTCTGTGGTCTCTATTGAACATGAGTCAGTGGGAGCTTTTCTCTGGGAGGGACCATTGAATCTGGCCTCACAGTTACTTCCTGATATTCTCTTCACTCCTGAACAAAAGATACACCACCTAACCAAATATCTAAGTAAATAGCACATGCTACTTAAGAATGCACAGTTTTGAAGTAGTCTTAATAAAACCCTCCATTATATTTTTAATTTTTTAACTATCTTCTGTTTGATTATATTGCTAAGCAGAGGAACATTTTACATTCTCATTGCACTGTGGAGACATAAATGTCATTGAACTCCTTATGAACTGAATACACAGAAAATTCACTGCAGCCATTAATGCACCTAATACATAGTGAACTTCACATAGCTATTAATAAAACCCCTCATACAAACCACAGCACTCACAGTCTAGACAATGCCAGGAACACGAAAGCTGCCTCTTGGTGCATGCAAAAGATCCCCACTTTGATACCCATGTATCACTGTACTCTGAAAATCAAGGGAAATCGATGATGCATTTGTCAAAGAAAGCAGCTGCAACAATGAGGAACTAGCTAATTAAAAAAGGAATGAGTATTTGTTTTATGGTCTTATGTGCACTCAGGAAGTTCTGATGCACAGAAGAGAAATTAAACAACTTTTCATTTTGCCTCTATGCTTTGAGAACCATGCCCAGTAAGATTACAAATAGGAGTGTGATAGGTCCAGCAGGGATTTCTACCAATTAAGCTTTTACACTCTGGGTGGGTAGAGGTGTTTTTTGAACTGTAAGTTATTTTTGCACATATCATGGGCTGCAGTGTCTAGCCACAAAAGGGCTACATTATGAGCAATGTTACAGGCTTTGCTCAGAGGTGTCATGCTTTCCTGCAAGTCTAAACCTGTAAGATGATTTCAGTGAGAGAACTGAGAATGCTCAGTTCTGTAATACTATCAAAAGTATGACAGGAGTGCTTTTACTTACCCAACCTGTATAATCTTTGTAATCAAGAAGAAAAGATGACAAGGTTTAATTAACAACAGATACAGGCAGATGATGCCAGATTTTGTTCTATTGCATACTTACTGTTTTTAACTATGTGCCACCTAGCACACCAAGAAGCTACAACTCTCTGTGAATACCTATAGCTAGAACAAAGCTTTCAGATTACTATGGATTTGGTTGGGGTTTTGGTTTGGTTTGGTTTCTGAATCAAATACAATGTTTGTTCTGCATGCACATAACGGCAGTGGTTTGGATACCTCTATCATACAGTTGCTTCAGAAACCATCAGTTCAGGAAACAGCGGAGTAAACAAATGCTGAACCTGCCCTTCACAGTATTATGATATACATTGACAATTCAAAGTCACAGTCATTTACACAGGATTCAAAAGAAGGAGTTTTCATCTGATAATTGTACAAGTCCACCAGACCACACCAAAGCTATTGATTTATGTATCCACAGACAGCAAGATATAAATTATACAAGCCTGGCACATATCCTGACTGTTCCAGCTCATCTTTAGAGGACTATTACTATGACACAATCCATGTGTTACCTCACTTTTTCCCTTTTACAGAGTGAAGGCTGGTATTTGGCATACCAACATTTTGGCTTAAGTTTCAAGCTTATTCTGAAGCTCAGACACTTTAGCAAAAAAGTAAACTTTGTGATAATATAAAATCATAGTATTACAAGCATGCGCCCACGTGACTTTTTAGAATGTGGTGTTACAGGCAAGACTGACATGCAGCGTCAGTTTTTCACCTTATCAAAACAGGAAAGGCTAATGAAAGAAAAACCCAAAGCTGCTTTGATGCAGAGCTATACACGATGAGAATACCAGAAGACTAACTGAAGCAAACATTTACTGAAGATCATGAGATAATAGCTGCCTTTACTTCAAATTCCTGAGAGGAAAGATGGTATGGAATCAGACATTTGAAAGGAAAAAAACCCCCGAAAGCCTGGTTAAAGCCATCCTGCCTGAAACAGTCACCTTCTTTTATCACAAAATACCATTTCACACCACATAAAATAATTTATGAATAAAACCTTGATTTTAACCGTTCATGCGCATTAGCCAGTTACAATTTCTCTCTCTCAGAAATGCATCCAAATTAAAAACAGGAAAAAGACTTAAATAGAACATGTCCAAATTTTCCATTCTTCATAAAATTTTCTACCTTTATTTTACCCTGTTTTAATGCTAACTGAAATCTTACAATGTAATTCAGTTTGTTGCTCAGCCTCAGAATCATTTTCTGGTAAAAATAAGTCAGGACCACTCATTCCTATTTTCACTTATTTCACATAGGCTACTGAAACACAGACAACACCTAAGGCCAGAAGGGGAACCTGCCAATCTGCTGAGATTCATGTTTGGCTTGCTGTCTGAAGAACAAAACCAGCACAGAGCTGTTTTACTAGGTTGATACATAAAAATAGGCTTTCCTCCAGTTAAACAACAGTAATTTGTTTCAGTTTGATAGGTCCTTCTAAATAATGGTGTCATCAGTAAACATCTGGCTTCTTCCTAGCAGATTAGGCCTCCAATGAGGAAAGTGTGTTTATAATTCTAATTTGAAACACAGCACATTAATATGCTGATTCTCATAATGTTTGCCTTAACCTGTTCAGAGAAATTATGACTACAAATATCTTGTACACAACACCTCTAAACTACCAGCTTGTACAAACAACACAAGAGCCGATGCAGTCTCATACAGATGATTAGAACCACTTCAGAGGCAATCATGATTAGCGCTTTGGCTTGGAGCCATATTTTACACATAAACAAAGCATCTGTTTCGGAGTTCCAGTCCCAAGCTAACAGACCCACCTCCACTATTACTAATAACCCCACTCAAGAGAGCCAGATGGCCTATCTGAAACAGCCCTGGCATTTTCCTGAGCTAGGCAAACCAGAGCCATGGAACCAGAGCTGGCTCCAAATCGCATTTCCTTGGGCTCTAGGAGCCAGTAAAACAACACTTAAATTGGCTCCACAAAAGAAGAATACAAATCCATTATTTAGAATTGGTGTGATGCCAACATCTGCCCCTGCAGATGATCCTTTCATGTAGGTACAATGAAGGAAAATTAAAAGTACAGCACACTTCTGCAGGAGCTGGTGCATTGCAATGCAGACTGTCACTATTCCTTTTGGGATTTTTTTGCAGACTTTGCAAATCCCTGCCTGCAGCCAAGCAATAGTGCTCAGCTGTTCTTGCTGTACATTGTATGTACTTGACAATTGGATGGTTTTACATATTTAATAAAAGTGTCATATTTAATTAGAAGAACAGGGCTTTAAAAAGGATCTCATGCTCCTTAGCAGGAACTGGAAGCGTTGAGAGCCAAAGAGAGCAGCACTTCGCTGGTTCAGTTCTAAGATCTCTTTTCTTTCCTGCAACCCAAGTTTTCATTTAACCAGTTCAATTTCTACGTAGATTAGAGGCAAGATGCTCCACAAGCCAAGGAGTTAATGCTGCAAGGAAACCCGTAATTGACCTGGCCTAGGAAGACTATCAGAGAGAAATCTCTTTATATTTCATTTAGTAGCAAACAGGTATGTGTCACAGAGAGTGACAGGGAGAGATGGCCATTTAGGTCACCTGTCCCATCAAACCACATGTAAAAAGAGAACTTAATTTTCCTTCTTCCATTATGATTCATAGTGTGTGTTGATTCACTACGCTAACAACCCAATTTCAGCAAAGTGTATGTCTGCACCAACTATCAAAGGCAATTCACTATACCAGAAGCAAACAAACTTCACTCTAAGAGCTACACCAGGTCACATCACCCCTGCAGACGTAAGGAAGTTTTGCAGAGATAAAGTCCTTTCAGAACAGCACAACCACAATGAGCATGCTTCTTGTGTGCTACTACCCTGAAGCTACAGACAAAAAATCCTTTACTTCTGTCTCATGGGGATACCAGCAGATTTGCAAAGATAGAAACCTCCCCAAATGCAGCTATCTTCCCCCCACCTTGCATTACAGACAGAAAAAAGAACCACTGTATGAGGGGAAAAAAACCTCATGGAAATGTGCTGAAACAATTGAGGCCTGTCACTCGTCTTCATTAAAGGCAGGTTCCACAGGAGTTACTGAAGCTCTCTGGGATCTCCTGGGATAAAAACCAGAATAGAAATGCGTAAAGTATTATTCTTCCTACAGTTTCCCTTGATTTTAAAGGAAAGCCCTGAAGAACAGTCACATTTCACAGCCCAGGTCAAATGTGATCCTGAATCTGTGTCGCTGTCTATACTAGTATACTAGAGAGCACATTTAGATTCTCCTTTGGCGCATAAAGGATTTAGTGAAAGATGCATAACGAGTATCACCTTGCTACTACAAGGATTTCAGCTTTTTCCTTGAAGGGATTATTTCAGTGTAGGTAAGCAGGGGTATAAGATCTGTATAAAAAGATATCTTTCTGTATTCCTGGAAATGTAAGAATGCACTATCACACATATACGGAAAGAATGATACGCATGTTCCAGGTTTTCTCGCTTCATATCTCTAATTGCATTTTTCAGGGAGACAGGGTGTTTTGTTTTATTTTTTCCCGCTTCAGGGGCCAGAAAGAGGGGGCTAGGTAGAAAAAGGAAAACAGGAAAACTGATCAGAAGCAAAACTGAATCCCTTGTTCCAAAAGGAAAAGCAGGTTCTCAGTTCTTGCAAATTTCATATAATTAACAAACCAAAATGCGAAACACTTGATACCAAACAGTGTCTACGCTATGCATTACTGACACTAGCATTTTCTTGCAGGCTTTAGCAAATTATTTGGAATAAATCTTTGGGATTAATTCCACCTTCTGAGAAAGTTGGTTTAAGAGGACAATTGGGAATGAAGTCTTAATTCAATAAAATATCATGTGTCCTGAGCAGCCCCTTCCAAAAGGCACTAATGGAATTACTGAAGTTCTTACAGTAACTCAACAGCCACAAGCCCACCTCAGTCTGTTCTTACTGGAAAACCCAAAAAAAGCACCTGTCCTTTGTCACCTTCACTGAGTATGAAATATTCTGTATCAGCCAGACAAAGACACTGTGACAAAGATGCTGCCCTCATACTCCCCTGCCAGAGCACCCTGCTTCATAAAAGAGAATTCCCTCAAGGTGCCACTCAGTTTTACCTTCTTCTAAGACCGATCATGAGACCTTATCAATTTAATCACAGGACAGGGATTACCAATCTAATGAAAAATCTCAATCTGTTGCCGTTTTTCAGAGAAGCCTTCAAATGTTATTCTCACTCTTAATCTATTTGAATAACAACACACTAGACATATCGTGAAACAGTGTGAAACATGCTCTAGCACTCCTTTTAAGATGAAGAGTTGAGATCTCTTTGCTTATTACTCCTCACCAAATGTTAATTCACAATTTATTTAATGCCTAGTTTTTGTGCGCTGATTTAGCTCCCAATGCAGCTGAGTGTACCTTGTAAGCAAGCGCTCCATTTGCATATGCCAGGCATCCTAGTCTATTCTGTCCTATCTCAACTGCTTAATGTCTGAAACAGAAGCATCCACTACATTCTTCTTGATATAAACAGCTAATTTAATACCCTTGGATAAAAGGGGTCTGGTGTTTTGGTAAGCTCCCATGGGCCTAACTATCACAAAGAAGGGGTTGTTGAATACACACATAAAAAAAAAAAAGAAGAGCTAGGAGGCAGGCGGTCTGATCTTTATGACCCACTGATTAATCTATCAGTAAGTAGAAGCATAAATCTAGCTCCTGACCTAACAAAATACTATTTTACTTCTCTTTACTCTATATTTTATCTTTTATAGCCAATAAAACATTAAACATTACAAAAGGTTATGTTCTCACCAATATTGCCACTAAATGACAATAAATTCCAAGTTGAGCCCAGCAGAGGTTGCAGCAGCAGCAGCTATCCTGGCATTCTTCCTGCAATTCACTCGGAATGCACTAGCACCACTAATACCAAGAAAGCTCATCTGGAAAATCTGACACTGAATTTGTATCAGCCTAATGACCCTCTTAATGATTTAATGGCAAATCTATACACTGATACAAAGCTGAGCTCTTTTCTAATGACAAAGTATAGCACTTACTGTGGAAAGTAAAATTCCTTCTCTTGCCTTTTTGAACATCCACAAATATCAAAATCAGTATCAACCTTCATAGCTCACCGCCCTGAGCTTCAGATCAAGGCTCAAGGCTTGTCCTGTTTTTTATTCCACATGAGTTGAGGGGAAAATCAGAAGAAAGAAGAGAGATGAAATGACTTCAGAAGGATCAGGAAGGGAGCAGACAAGCAAACCTAAGTACTCCAGTTACCTGGACTGTACGTGTATGGAAAATGGGCAGTGGAAAATGGGCCTGAAATATGCATGTTATGGTCCACTGATCTTGGACAGAATGGCAGAGCATGCAATCATTTTGAACTAGATGCAGAAAAAAATCCCACTCATAACCACTGATCAGCAGACTCCCAAAATACTGAAGATCGGACAAAGAGCACTGGCAAGATGGATAGTGTAGGATAATCAGAACAGTTCTCTCACAGCACAAACATGCCTCACACATTTCAATCTGAAGGGTTCACTCGGTCCTCAACTGTTCTGTTCATTCCATGAAGCAGTGTATATTGCTTCTCATGTAACACACTGGTCCCTCGTTTTCAGAGATTCGCTCGTCTAGCGCAGTGCAAGACCAAGACCTGCAGCTCAGAGAACTGTGGAAGTATATGCCCACTTGGGAAAATAAGTTCAGATACACAAGCTATGAAAATTGGATCAAAGCTTCAAAACATATTTCCCAGGCAGCATTTGAGCTGAAACACAATCACCACTACTGAACAACTGAACTTGGGAACTGAAAATATCAATGAAAACAGCTCATCACCTGTTGTAGGAGGTTTGCTGTATCAAGAATTACTTAAGATTTTTTATTATGATTATTATTTAAAAAGAAGAAATTCATCTCTAATGTAAAGGGAAACTGAGGCACAGATAGTCTAAATGACCTAAATGAGTTGTATGTCACATAATAGATGAAGAACCACAGGGTAACCACAATCAGATAATACTGTCCCATGCAGTGTTTTTTTTTTTCTTCTATCAATGAGTCCAAACTGCTGCCTAGAGAACACAACACTTTAGTAAGACTGTTTGCAAACATGCAGTCATGACTATACCAGGAAAATATAGGAAATGTTAGCTAGCACCCTGTCTGGGAGGAGAAGAGGACGGCTATACTTATAAAGCACATTAACTACTGTATTAATCCTGAATCAAAGAGCATTTTCACAACCCTATTCATGTCTATTATAATTGGTGATGACTCATATGATCCTTTCAGTTATTATTTTTTCTAAAACAATGACATTTTCTAGCGGCATAAAAATATGTGATGATGAAGCTTACCCTAAGAGACAAAGAAAATCCGGGATCAAACAGCAAGAACATCTGCAAGCCCAGTATCTGCCCTATTTAAGAGAAACTGAACAAGGTCAATGAAGCACTGTCCTGGCTGAAGGGCCCAAAACGCTTCAAAATCTGGTAAATACCTGGAAATAGGAGGCAGTCATACAATATGAGACTCAGACACTGAAAGGCATGTAGACACCTAATTCCCATTTCTAAAAATTACACATCTAGATCTTCAGAGACACTGGGGTGCCTAATACTCTGCTTTGAAGACTGACAATACAGAACTGAATTTATACATGACTCAAGACTCAAGCTAAGCATTTCATTTACTTGGACATTTCAGGCAAGCTCTTACAGCTTTTGAGACGTATCATACCAGGGAAACAGTATTACTTTCTCATCTCATGGATTTTGTTTGATAAATTACACACATTATCTTCTTCTCTAATATTTAATCAGAGCAAACCAATCTGTATGTATGAATTACCTGCTACTTACCCACTTCATGTCCCTTCAAAATACATTTCTTACACACAGAACCGAAAGGCATTGCTACAGCTTATTCATCTAATGTCAGGTTTGTTTTCTGAGCTATGACCTGCGCTAATCCAAAATCTATGCAACAAAATTCACTGTGCTGCTGAGTCTGAGCTTGACTCACCCTCTACTCAATTCAGCCTCTGAATACGTTGCCAGTTCACAGTTACCTTACTGAAGTTCATTATTTTGAGCCTTTTGGCTCCTTCTCAGTTCCAATTACTTGTTTTAAAACACTGCATTACCATCACCATGGATCACAGATATAGCAGCTTATTACTGAAATAACTGCACTTCTGATTTCCATCCACAATCCTGTTTTCTGTGTATGGCAATAAATGATGGAGGGAGGAAATAACTGGGAAAGTCAGATCTCACCTTCTTAGATTTTTATTTCCCCCTACATCACAACACACAAACTAACACAGCTCAAATCCAGGCAGTCTTGAACTGAGTGGCCAACCCTGTTCTCTCAAGGTAAAATAAATTAGCCCAAGACAGAAGAAGAACAGAAAAATGAGGAAAACTGTCCCATCTACCAACATCAAGCATGTAGTGTGTGAGGCCTGGATGCAATCAGGAAATAAGGAGTTCTTTAGTAAGACTTTCTCCATTATGAAAAAGGCAAAAAAGAATACCCCAGTCTCCCCTTGTCCCAGTTGTAATTATAACTTACATCAGCCTCTTCTCATCTTCATTTACCACAAAGATTTACTAAATAAGATCCTTTTATATAAAGGGTTTAAAAACAAACTATTAAAGCCGTGAAATGTTGAGTGCATTTGCAATACACAAATTTGCAAGAGATCAGAAAATAAAATCCTTCTGTAATCCATTATTTGCAATAAGAGCAGTATGATGTAGTCATAGTCCAGAACCACTACACAGTATAACCTGTTTTCTGCTTTCCTACTTACAGGAAAAACCTTCCTACATAAGGAAGGAAATTCAGACCTATGAATTCACAGTAAAACTAAAACGCACCTGAAGAGCTCTTAACACCACTTACTTTGTTAAGGGGCAGAAAAAAATAGAAATGGGAAAGAATTTATATCTTCTATTATTAATGTATTTATTGTACAATGCCAACTGTTGCTTTATTGATGTATTTAAGTACATCATTATTACTGTATTTGTAAGTAAGTTAATTGCAGTACCATCTCAGAATCAAAATTCAATTTACTATATCACCACAGAAAGCCTAAAAAGTAATACTCATTTAAGGGGTTTAATTACAAAATCTTGTAAAAATATTTTTTCTAAAATATTTAACCATCTTTAGAGCTTCATAAATCTAAAATATTTTAGAAATACTATTTTTGTTGCATTTATTTTAAAAACAAATTGTACTAAAGCTACTTTAAATAAACCTCTCTTTCATGGAACATAATTTCAAAATATTTAATAAATTCAACATTTCATACCATGGCCATTTTGGATCAGATAATTCATCCTGATTTCTATTCTTAAGTGATAAAATGGATGTAATGAGTATTCTTTCAATAACAATAATAAAAGCAGATTTTCCAGTAAGTTCTGTGTATACTTAGAAATAGCATACACAAGTCTTGTAAGTTGTTTACACCTTCCAAGTAAACCATTACCTGAAAATAATCAGGTATAAACCAGACAGAAAAGGACATTTAGCAGAGGCGAGAAGAATACTGGCCAAATTACTTAGCAGCTATTCAAAAATTCAGCAATTCACAAGCAATAGCCTCTGTTCCACAGTTAACATACCTGCGTATATTCCTTCCAATCAGCCTTCTTAAATAGCAAGATAGATTTTTTTTTCTATTAAGCATTAAACAGGACTAATTAATATCTTCTTTTCATAAGACACTAAAAATGCATAAGCTGAGCATAAACAAAGTCACCTCACATAACTAAACAAATTCTTTCCGTCTTAAAATTTTTAAAACATTCCCCATCGTGAACACATCAGTCAGAGTGAGAAGGAAAGGAAGACACACGAATAAACAGAAATATCTCCTTCTGAAAAGCTACTTTAATGGCACATGTATTTTATTATTAGTAAAGATAGTGAAAATGCAAAGAGGGTGCAATTGCTAGCAATTAAATTCTAAAGGGCTAGTATGAATATATCAAAATATATGGTGATGTATTTAATTTTCTACAGAGAAAATAAGAATAAGTACCTGTTTTAAGTCAGGAAGCAGAGATAATTTCAAGATTAAACCCACTTCCTGTTAAAGAAAGGGGAGAAAATTCCTTTACAGTTATTGTCATTACTGATCCACTCTTTGAAACGTTATTTATAGAAAGCCTTTCCGTTTTGAAAATTCATAACATGATTTGAATATAAAAAATCATATGGATTGCCTATGCCTAAAAGAGAGCAATTATAAAATTTGGTTAAGTATTCCAGAGAACACAGCCAATTTCTAGACATAGATAAAATACTGGAAGATGAAACTCAATTTCTGACATGAAGGCTTAGTCAGGGAATGTAAATGTTTGGAGAGAGCAGAGTTCGTAATATATAGGGACATACATTAGTATTTTTTGTTTTGTTTTGACGGCAGGAATACTTGAAGCTTGCTCTGAGCTCCCTCTCTCGAGCAGTTGCTGACAGTACACCAGAAGTATCACCACCGGCAGGACTCGAATAACGTGAGTTGCAATTTCAGACTAAGTTACTCGTTTCTTAACGCATCATGTTCCAAAGGACCTTGCAAATAGAAATGTTTGGTTCCAAAGTTATTATCCATATATAGTTATCTTTTCCTAGAAGGAACGGGATAGAAATAGAAAGACACCACACCACTCCAACCAAACCCAAAATCTGCCTCTCTACCTGGTTCCTCTGAAAAGCTTGCACCCTCACTGAAGTAAGAAAAAATTATACTTGAGGAACAATCTCTACAGACAGCCACAGCAGTGTTCAATGAGCAAGCATGGCCCAGTTTAGGAGCAAAATGATACATACTTCAAAAAAAAAAAAAAAAACACTTAAAGAAAGCTGTCACCTTGCAAGGAACCTTTCTTTTTAGCCGGATGTAAACATTGGCTTGACTGAACTAGCATTTATTTCAGTTAAGCCACTCTAAATCTTTTCACTTGCAAAGCATTTTGCATTTACTCTTTATAAATGCACTGCAACAATAAACTGCTTGTTTTTATAAGATGTTTAGATATTGTGCAAATGTAGTCACAAACTGCAGAAATAAGGATTTTTGCACCAAGGACCTAGCACAGCCTAGTACAGGTCTGATAGCTGTTTCACACTGGCACACGTTCAGCGACTGTGTTAGATTGTTGAGACAAATCCCTCTGAAATCCAAGGAAGGGAATTCTGTAGCAGCAGTAAAAGTCACCCTTATGCATATGACTGGAAACTACACCAAGGAAACAACTTACAGCCATGCTTGAAACATCATTACTTTCTTAGGAGGTGTTTAAGTTGATACTTACCCAAAAGTACACTTCCTTAGCCCTATACTCCAATGTCTGTGTTACACAGCAGGCTCGATAAGAGACTAGCACCACTCCAATTAAACCCTACAACTATTTGTTGTGTGATCTGGGACACTCACAGAGACTTCTAACAAAGTGTAAAGTACCAAAGAAAAACTCTTTGTTGTTGCATGGGTTATTGGAACAGGAACTCCAAAAGCAAACACAATAAAATAAATCAAGATCTGACCTGAAAAAAGAAAATAATTAAATTGGACCCTTTCTTCCCACATTCTTGGGACAGCAAAGATCTGGAGAGGCACAATTTTTTTTTTTCCTTTTCTTCTGAAGGTATCATCTGCATCATCAGCAACTCAAAGTCAGAATTTATATTTTTTTTTTAATCATGTGTTCAACTTGCCAAGTAAGGAATTATTAGTAAAACCCTGCAACACTGCCAGCCACCAATTCTCAAAGTATTCTTGACAAAGTCCTGGAAACTTGATTTTTGCAGTACATCTCTATGGACAGTCACCTAACCTTGCATATTAGCAAGCCTGCAACCAAACAACAGGATCAACACCAGAGCTTGCAAGTTTGTTCCTATCTGGAATATTAGTAAGCCAGTAGCTGTTTTAAGAAATAATTACCACCACTACCAAACAACTTTAATGACATCCTAGAAAGCTTCTCGATCTCACAGGAGACTGATGTGCTTTCTAGTCTACAGTCAGCAAAAATGGTGCTGGCCTTTGAAATCATACCGGTTTATTTAACACGGCCTTTCTCCCAAAGAAAGACTGCCTGCAATTCTGAACACCCTGTAGCACTGAGGCAAAGCATGCTAGACATCAAATTCTAGTTGTTCATCCCACCAACTGGAAAAATGCCTGCCGTTTGATTTCTTTTATAGGGCCACATTTGAGCAAGCAACATTTATAGAGATGACTTACCTAATTAGATTCAAAGAGTGATTTGCTACCTCAACAATAGTTTTTAAATGTACAAATCTAGATAGAGAGGCATTTTGTAAACAGGTGTGAATGACACTGCTCCATCAGGCATTAAATTGGAGCTGCTCCTGAAAAATAGTTTCATTTGTGCATTTAAGTTACCAGTATTTTATCAACTGCAGTGGCTTTACACCAAATATTCTTTGTGGTATACAGCCAATGGTATTTCAACATGATCTCTCACCCTTTTAACAGCATGAGCAGGCTGCTGCGTGTTCCTCGTGTCCTTTCTGAACAGTTGAGTTAAAAACTCTCACAATTACCTCTCAGGAGTGTATCAGCCTTTGAAACAAGGAGACAAAACAGGTAATCCCTGAGGGAAAACAATTGACACTTGCAGTTCTGTATTTCCAAAGAAGCAAAAACCGTGAAAGGAGGCAATTATTCAGTCTTATGACAACTATTTAACGTTTATATTACAGTTGCACTCAAAGCCTCTGTGCTTGCCAGCGTACGGAACGCACAAGAACCTGAGGCGCGCCCTGCACCAAGATGGCTTCTCTCCTCAGCCCTCACACCTGAGGCACCAAACCCAACACCCACAGCTCGGGAGAAAGCTTTACTCTTTGCGCCTTTTTTCTTCACGTTTGACAGTGACTTTCGTACAGCAGTAAGAGATAACGTTACAAAAAGATAACAAAAGCGCATTTTACCGGGTGAGCTCACTTCACGGCCGCCACAACTAAAGACCGCAATACCAGTCACCGCCCGGGGGAACAGGAGCCCCGAGCGCCCGGCACGGCTGAAGAGGCACGGCTGCCGAGGCACCCGCTCAGCGGCGACTTGTAGCGCTACGCAAGACCCCACGGCACCTCAGCGAGGGCTGACTGGAGCGGCGGCCACCGCCCAGCGCCCCCCGGAAGGCACGCCCGCCGCCCCGCCGCAGGCAGCGAAGCCAGCCTCGACCCCGCCCCGGCTCTCAGCTGCGAGGCGGCGGCAAGAGCGCTCCTGAGAGCAGCGGCGCGCCTCGCTGCCTCCTCCTCACTTCTCGGCCCGGCCTGACACAGCCGAGCTGCAGGCCCCAGCGCCGCGGCTTGTGAAGGAAGCACTTCGGTTTCAGAGAGGCTGCTTCAAATGTTTGTGAGGGATTCAAAACTATTCTCTCCTCGCACACAGCGAAAGGTGGGCTCAGGTTTTAGTGAGAAAAAAATAAAACAAGAGAATGGTTTTGCTTCTGCTTGTAAACTGAATCATTAAACAGGGGGAAGGGCTTTCAGGCTTCATCTACAAATAGTGAACGCCAGGAAGAAAAAAAAACGACACATAAAATTAACGGTGAAGTCTAAATGCACATCAGTTCACATGGTTTTCAAATTAAATGTGTGAGAGACCCATACTATTGAAGTCAAACTCCAGTTTTATTTATGTTTTATTAGAAACATCGCACAGAAAGGCAGAGTCTTTCGCAAGCGCTTGTAACCTCGTTTATCTGTGGAAGGTTAGTTTGGCTGCACGCTGTTAGGACCCTTGGCAGAGCCAAGCAGAGCACTGCTGCTGCCGGAAGTGCTCACAGCACCGGCAAGCATACTAAAGCAGGGGTTGGTGCAGATACAAATGCAAGTCAAGGTTAGCTAGGCAAGTCATTGTTTTTACGATTACAGTAAAATGAAGATCAAAAAAAAAAAAAGGCATGTCTCTGGAATTGGGCTTCTTCCATCAGAGTTTTCAGTCCTCTCCACCACACAGGTTCAGCAGTGCCCTCTGATAATCCCCTTTTGTGTCTTGCTGTAAAGCAACGGAAGAAAGAGTACAAAATACAGATGAGGAAACGGTCACACAGTATCAAAGTATACGCATTGTATTCCAAGCCTGTGGGACAGACCAGTTCCACAGTGGAAGCTGTATCAGCCTGGAGGAGACTATCTAGACTGAGTTTGATTTATGTGTGAATTAAAACTGTTTATCATTCTTGCAATCCAAATGCAAGGCCAAGAAGAGAGAGAAATTATGGTATGAAAAAGTAACAACACAGGAAAGCTGAAGGACTTGATTCTGTTCCTTCTCACAACTGCAAAAATCATACATCAAGTTCACAATTTTGAAAATCTGCTTATAATCTAAAATTGACATCTTCAGGAAAAGATTCTGGCTTAAGATTTTGACTCTATTTATGAAGTTGAATATACGAGGATTCATGTACCATATTCTGTTGTGAGTGGGTAAAAGACTAGTTTTTAAACAGATGCACAAACTCTCTACCTACGACCCAAATTAATAAAACATAGCACTTATAGCTCCTGCCCTATTACAGAAATGAACAAAAATCACTCTAGCTAAAAAGCCTACTCCTTGGGCATTGAAATGAAAGAAAGAGAGCAGTGATTTGGTTGCTCTATTTTTGTTCAGCAATCACAGAGCAATTCTGGTTTTTCTTTTCTTTGGGTCTGAAGGTAGGACAGGTGAACAGAATTTTCCTTCCTAACACACAGGCACACAGCCTATCCTGTCAAGTGGCTGCCAGTTGTACCAGCTGTAGACTGCAAAGTTAAAGGTGCGTTTTTCAGTAACGCATGGATAACAACATAATGCTCTCACTACAGCCTCTACAACACTTCCCATGAATTCTAACGGTATAATGAGTCCAGTGAAGACTGCTGCAAAGGTCCATACAACTGATTAAAAACAAAAGCTGAAAAACTTACCTGGATGAAATAATAGAGAGATTTTCCATATTTCCTCTTGAATTCACTCTTAATTTTCAGCATGTCAACCTCACAGCGGGAGACCATAATCCTGATCAGAACCTTGTCACGGGTTCCCTTGCCCTACAAGCAGACACTCATTTAGATATGTAATAGCTGCAATGCATAAAAGGCCGTTGTACCTAGTGATAAGACAACAAACTGCAGACAACTGAGATGTAGCATAAAAGATGCAATGACTTAAATCTTCTAAGGTCATCATTCTGAAGCAGGAATTGGAGCATGAGCATGCCTTTCTCATCAGCAGTGTTTGACCAACTTCCAGTCACAAATCTAGTTACTCAGACTGTAAGCAGCAGTTCTGGTTCACCAGGAGATCATCCTGGTATTGCCCGGTGCCTGTCACCAGGCATTTCTCTTTCCACCCTTTTCTTGAGAAAATGTTTTGAGGCAAATATAGTCTTATTTGGGCACTTCAATAAACAGCTTTCTCAGCTATCAGTTCTTGGCTACCTGCAAAAGTTGGTTACCTCATTTGCTAATTACAACCAAATGAGCTAATATAGATCATTACTATGAGACCCCTTCCTATACTTCCCTATACCAGGTGCATAGGAATAGATAGTCTAAGCTGGTAACTGTTAATGCTTTTGAACAAAATCAACTCATTGTTAATTTATTCACATGCCAGTATGTGCATGTGAATACTACATACTACAGTATGTAAAAATTCTGACTGAGCTGGACCAGCCCTGTTGGCAGATCCTCTGGTGTTCACCAACCAGGTGGCC
>WYDI02004599.1:0-30947 GCA_009867235.2 Psittacus erithacus
AGTGTTCAAGGCCAGGTTGGACACAGGGGCTTGGAGCAAGCTGCTCCAGTGGAAGGTGTCCCTGCCCGTGGCAGGGTGCGGGGGCCGGATTAGGTGACCTTTAAAGATCCCTTACAACCAAAACTATTCTATGAAACAGAAAACAAGAAACCCTCGCAGCATTTCTCCATTATTGGTATTTTGATGGCCAAATTGATTAGGTAGAAACATGAGCTATCAAAAAAAACACAACCCAAACCCAAACCAAAATAATCCAGGTTATGCTGCAGGTAGAGGGACTCCTTACCCCTCCCAGTATGTTTAGATTTTACTTCCTTTAGCTTTGCCTGAAGTCAGAGTTGCACTCTCAGCTGTTTACTTCACACTCAAGAGACCATTTTCCCTTTTAGCTATCTGGCCTCATTCAGCACTCCTCCCATCTTTCTCTATCAGACCATAACTCCTCAGTAACTATCACTAGAAAGCTGTCATTGCACCTGCTTTTTAGAATAAGAAGATACCACCACTTTGGGGTTTGGGTCCTTTGCTGGTTTTGCACAAGTGGAGCAGCGTAGTGGGGAATGATTAGCTACAAATGGTTTTCAACAAGGGCATGGTAATGGGAGAGTGTGTCCAGGCTGGAGAGTAACACAGAATTGCTGTATGAACTGTTACAACTGAAGTCTAGGTTCAAAACACCGAAGTCATATTCACTTGTGCAGGGGAATGGGAATCTTTACCAGATTACTGGTGACTGGGTCACAACTCTTGCAGGCGAAATGCTGTTAACCATGTGAATGCCCACAGTGAAACTGGGCTTTGCTGCAAGTAAACTCTTCATGAGCACAATCCACTCTTAAATATAACAACTCTTTTAACAGTTCATATTTGCTTGTGGAGGAAATGACTGTTTTGTCATGAAGAGCTTCTACCTTGAGCAGCCTCAGGGATTTCTGAGGCATTTTGTTTATGATGGCTTATGTTAGGTCTATTTCTCATGTAGCAATGGAATGAACTTCAGCAAAAACTATCAGGCTTATTCTCTGCTATATTATACATCACAGCAATTTCAAGCCCAGCGCAGGTACTGGGAATTAGGTCCTCTCCATTAAACTTGGCTGAAACTTCTGGTGCTTACCATTATATAGGCTTGCAACTCGGTGATCGCATTTAGGTGAAAAGCTTTTCTCTCCAAAACCAATTTAATCTATATTCTCATACCCAGAAATATACACAACAGTTGTTACCTAGTGCAGATTCTCTCACATTTTCATATGGCTAAATAGTTTCCACTGCAGTTATAAGAACCTATTGTTCTTTTATTTCCCTCAATCAGTGCGCATTTGGTTTTCCAGCTTCATCAGTATCTGAAAGGCTGTGACACTGCTAGTAACCTGAAAAAAAGTGCTCGAATATGAGAGATTCATAAAATGGAATCAAATATTAAAGCAGCACAGTGAACATACGCCTAAGACCCACTAATACTTCTGTGTAGACCAGCCCAACAGCCACAGGATGTGTTTTTCGTCCGTCTTCCACCATGGGAGGTGCAGTTATATTACAAATGTAGCATTTCCAATCTCAAAAAGCAAAAAGTCAATGGCAGAAATCAGGATGTGAAAGAAAAAGATGGTTATTTAACACACAGTTCACAAAAGCCACTTCTGAAAGCAGTAAAGGGAAAATACTCAGAAAGCCAACCATTAACATCATTTTGTACAAACATCCTTATTGGCTTCAAGACTGGATTACCTTTGATGAAAATCATTTCTCTCTCACACAGCATTTTATTCTTGTAAATATCTGTTTTAGCTTAATGAAAAGGTGAAACATCAGAATAATAATTGGATGGCACCAACTCCCTTCTCTCCCTGTAACTATTGAAGCACACTTACATTGTGGAAATGTTTCACAGAGCACATTGCAGCCCATTAAAGTGATCAACAGGAGAAAAAAGCTCGAATAGGGACATGAAGAATATTAATCTTGTCTTTTATTAAAGAACTGAATATTTTGGAATAACCTAATGATTACTTCTGGGTCTCCTCTTGCTGTTGCAGGTCACCAGGCTACAACAAATATGAAAACCAGCTGTGACTTTTGCCAAATCATGGGATTGTTTGGAACCAGCAAGCCCCAGGAGAGGTGTGAAATTACACAGATGATGAAAGCTTTGAACAAAGTGATTTAATTCACTTCTGTGTGTTTCCAGAAAATTCAAATAACGAAATTTGTTTCCAGGAAATGGAAATGGAGAAAATGGCCCAGCTTTGCTTTAAGCTATGTGCATCCCTCCCCTTCTACTCTCTGTCTTCAGAGTATTGTATGAGTTTCATTGGTCTGTGAACTAACCTACAACCCACCTACCATAACGAAATGAAATACCAAGTTAATTATGTAGCCTAGAGACATCTCTCCTTCACAGAGCCTCTGCTTCTCCATCATTTTCTCCAGATGGTGTTGCCTCCCTTCAGTTGCTCCATTGTTTCCTTCGTTATGCAAGTGGTTTCTTGATTAAAATTTGTTGACTGCCCTCCCCTCAGCATTCTCCAGATTCACATAATGCTTTCAGTTGTTGAATGTAAAATAAAATTACACTTCCAAAGTCACTCACTAAAAGTACTAAATGGAGAATGGAAGTGCATTTTGTTCCAATGTTCCTCTCCCAGAAGACAGATGTAGAAGAGTTTGTCAGTAATATGCCAAAGGCCAGATGCTTACCTGGCTCGGTATGGTTTCACAGTCCCCTAGCTCACTGTCATCTCTATCTCTCTGTACCACCCTGTTCTTTGTTGTTAGCATGGTAGATAATTGACCTGTCTTTATTTTCCAGCTTTTATACATATGTATGCAGTTTTAATCCTTAGGTGTCCCTGAAACAAGCTGTTTTCAAAGGAAACATGACAGTTTGCATAGTCCCCCTAGTAACGGGACTGTTTCCACTGTGTAACTCAGTTCTGATGAAAGTGTATTGGTACACCAGTGAGAGGTAAAATTTAGAAGATTTATAGTTTCAAATATTAAAAACGCAGAGTGTTCTCCAAATTGCATTAACATTTTCTTCATCTGAAATGCTGGAAGTAAATCCTCTCAATAGCCAGTTCTTCAGCCTTAGAGAATGCTGTGCTGCTGCTTGAGGAAGTCTCAGGAGGACAGCTTTTAAAGTGAAATATCACATCAGTGCTGCCTGTAGTCTTGCCCAGACCATGCCATAGAAATCAGCAGCAGAGGGGAAAAATCACATTTTGAATGTTTTAAAAGACACAAAAAGATGGATAGTGGGAAACACAAGTTTTCTGTTTATCCACTTCAAACCTATCGGCTCCTCCCTACGTCCCTGATGAAGCCATGTCACTACAACCAGCCTCTGAAATTGAGAACTCCAGGAAAGCAAAATTAAAACTAAAGAAAAACTGATGCAGGTATTTGCTTCGAGACACACTTCAGATGCATTTCGCAAGATCTGCAGATCTAAAACTGGATGAATTGGTATTTTTTGCTGGAGTTCTCTACTTGAAGTTAAAAGAATGGTAACAATTTCCTTTGTGCTAGTCATTGGGCAGAAAATGGAAGTACAAAACTCTCAAGGTTTTATTATTACTCTACATATCAAGGAATTACAGCTTTTTAAGCAGACTTACTAAATTTACTTATCTTTTCATGTCTATATGATACATATATATCTCATGCTGCAAGCCTGTCGGAAATAGAGCTTGGCAGGAGGGTAAGATATTTTACTTTTCAAATGACAAGCTTATGTTATTTATTTATTTCCAAATGCAGCTCTCAGTCAGAGGAACATTTTTGTCTGAAGTAAAATCAGCGGTAAAAGCCTGATTGACTTCTTTCAGTCAGGAGTTCTCTCGGAAGCACAAACTCACAGCTATATCATAGTGCACACAGCACACATCATGCCCTTCAGGTTCACTTTGCTCCTGTGACCCTCAGTCTTCTCACTGCTCATGGCTGGTATCATAGAATCCCAGACTGGTTTGTATAGAAGGGACTTTAAAGCTCATCCAGGTCCAACCCCATGCCATGGGCAGGGACACCTTCCACTAGAGCGGCTTGCTCCAAGCCCCATCCAACCTGGACTTGAACACTGCCAGGGATGGGGCAGCCACAGCTTCTCTGTGCCATTCACCCTGTGCCAGTGCCTCAGCACCCTCACAGGGAAGAGCTTCTGCCTAATGTGTAAATCTCCCCTCTTTCATCTGTAACTTTAGCTCTGCTCCTTCTAGAGGCTAGAAAAAAATTCACTTCTAAATGCAGATTTCAGGCTTGCTCCCAGCTTTGTCTTGTGCTAGAGTAAGTGATGCAGTTTCCACTGGTGTCCTTCCCTTGCATCCCTTAGCCATTCATTTCATAGCATACTAGACATGGCTAAAGATTGTGATGCTTGGAACAGCAGTTTATCGACTGTTAGCACTTTAAACAGACAGAGGACTAAAAGCTTAAAAGCTTGCAAAGCCTGATTGCAGTCTGTGCCTTGGATTTGCACAATAGCTCTAATAAAGGAGATGAGAACATAGTAGGAAAATGAATCCTGAAGTGTCCTAACATATTTATTTCAGGGAAATTGTCAAAAGCTCCTATGTGGGGATGTAGGATTGAAGAGAAGGTCTGAAATGTCTAAAATCACAAGTTGCAATTTGAAATCACAGGAGCTAGAACAGCACGCTGTGAAAGCCCAACCACCTTGGAAAGGAGTAGCCATGTAAATGAAACGAACACAACCAGAAGCACATTAGTCCAAACTAAAAGTTCCGGCTGGTATACGCTGGGCAAAAATCTATCTAGTGAACCTTTATTTGCATTTTCAAAGGAGGCACATCATCCAGGCCCAACAAATGGATTTATTTTGCTGTTTCTATGACAACTGTTGGCCTTTCAGAGCTACCAAATGAAATGAATGGTGAAAATTCACTTTGTATGGTAAATTGATTCCCATTTCCTTAGCCCCATTCTATAACACTGCTTCACTCAAAGGTGCTCAATGGTTTAAGCTGTATCATGTTCCTAAACAGATATTTGTATTGGTTTTGTATAGAACATTAATCCTAGACCATGAACATTCGAGGCCTCAATAAAAAGCTTTTTGTGTGTTTTAGATTTGTACATCTAATTACAAAATTAAGACTGTAACACAGTCTTAATTTTGGTCACATTAGAAGACAAAATGTTTCATAAAGGTCTTTGCAGACCGTTATCAACAAGTGACATGATTCCTAAAAGGTATTCTTCTGTTCTTGGTGGGGCCATATGTTGTCCTTCTTAACCAAACATTAAGAAAACCTGATTATTCCATACAGGATTATACAAATGAAATTTTGCCATGGCTGACATGGTCTAAAAACACAAGAGAAACAAGTGTTACAGAAAATGCTTTCCTTTTAAACCTAGAAAATCTGGAAGGTACACAAACACTTCCTTATGGCTGAAGCAGAGCCTGCAGATTCAAAAGCTAAACTTGGTTATAGAACTCATTCTTCCTCAGAAGTGGCTGTGATTTTTATTACTTGTTTTCATGGGAAATGCAGAAATGCCCTCATGGCAGTTATTCTTCTCTTTCGGCAGTTGTTATTCAAGTGCTCCATGATCCTGTTATTTTCTACAGGTCCAGCTTGGGGTAAACTTCCCTGCCTTAGATCCCTGTCCCACTCTTTTGGTAAAAGGCCAAGTATATTTTAGGAGATCTTGGCAGGAACATTAAATGAAAGAAAGAGTTCAGCCAAGCAGCTTTCATAGAAAGCTGCCACATGAAGAAACTAAAGGAACTGGATCACAAAGTCTGCATTTTTAATCTTAACAAAGCAGCCAATTTGCAGGTTTTCAGGTATGGGACATTTGAAGGAAGATGAATGACATAGCAAACTCGTATGAAGAACAACTCACTCTGGAGAGGGGAACCCTTCTTGCTCACTTGCTTTTGATAAACTGACATGTAACAATGCTGTTCTGCAGGCATTTTTCAATGTTGAGTCAAATATAAATAGGCAAGAATACTTACATCAGAAGTATGTCACTGAAGTTTGCTTGCACATTTTTATACGTGCCATAGGATCGCTGGTCAGGCATTAAACCCCTTACCTTGAATAGGTAAAAGACTGGAGTTTCAGGTCCAAGTTCTCCACCAAGCAAAATGAGCTTCAACTTAAATTCCCAGTGTCCCTGGTCACTGCTCTGACTGCTGATTTTCACACTGGAAGCATCATCTGGTCTAAAGAAACTTTCCCCTCCCCTCACTAAACAAATGTAAAAGTAAAAGCTCATTCCGTCCTACAAGAGGTTTGAAGTTCAAGAAACTGCCTTTTCCAAAGAGAAGAAGTCATATCTAACCCTAGAAAACCAGTTTATTTGGGTTCTACAGCCTTTCTTCTGTTACAGTAAATAACAGGGTACATAGTATACAATGTGCAGTTACAACAACAGACTGATGTGAAGTTTCTCATGGATATAGAACCCCAGAGCCTTAATTTATGAACTAACTGGGAGAAAGAAAAAACAAACGTGTATTTGTGTATATGTGTGTAGAGATCATCTTTTTTTGGAAGGTCAAATAATAAAGGACATATATATACATATATGCGTTTCCCAACAGCAGCAAACACTCACTCCTCATCAGATGTTAGGTGTTGAACTGAAGTTTCATTTCGTGGTTCAACTGAAGTTGAACTGAAGTCTCATTTGGGATAACTTTATTTCTCGCTGTGTAACTGGATGGACAGAGGAGTCCCAGAAGGTGTGCCCAGATGCCTGCTTTGTCCTGTCAAGTGCATCTCAAACCACTCACACACAGGAGAACCGGTCGCAAAAGTCTTTGACACTGGGTAATGACATAGTATTATCCTGACGGTCAACAAGGCACTTTACTTCAAGGACGTTCCAACCTTTTGACTCATCATTATGAACAATCTACCTAAAAATCATTAGCTCTTTGCCAACAGCTGCCACAACACAATTTTTAGGCAGTTCAACCCAATTGAATTGGATTGCTTTACGTTGTGTTACAAACGCATTAGCACTACCCTTTATTTCTAATCTCTGCCTTCTCACTGAAATCTCGCTACAGTTTTAAATCCGGTACATATCCCAGCCTTGTAATCAGGAATAACGGTGGAGAGCTTGTTATGAACATTACCTGCCTCACTGAACAGAAATGAAGTATTTTTTCACTGCTATTGCTATGGGCTACTCCTCTGTGTCGCTTCTCAGAATACCCTTAAGATGTAGCCCTTGGGACACTGCCCTGAAAAACAGCCTCAAACCCTCATCCATCAGCAGCGATTGCAAAATTAAGCCAGGCAATAGCCAATAATACCATTAACCACAAAAAGCTGGTGCCTAGTGAAAAATAAGCTTCGGAGCTCTGCAGGGAAAAAGCGCTCCATGAATGAGATCTTGCAGAGCAGGCTGAAAACGCACTGTAACCACCCCATCTGCTGGTATGGGCTAAGGCTGCACACTGCCGCTGTGGAAGTTTCTAGTTAACGCAGAAACAGGTAAATGTATTGTTTTGGCTTGTGTTTGGGTCCTGTAACACCCGGTTTCATGTGTGATTCAAGAATAGAGCTAGCCAGGTCAGCCCTAGATAGCTGGGTAAGAGTGGAGAGGGCAAAACACTGCTGGCTGCCTGGTTTGTTCCCAAACCCCTGGCAATAACGTCTAGTTAGTAAGCAAATTCCTGTGTATGTGTAAACAATTGTGACATCTCCATCTTCTAAGAGATACAGCATTTGGTGAGCATGATGCAAGTAAATACCAGCAATTGATCAGCTCCAGCCTACTGATGGGCCAGCCAAGTCCTCCATGATCCTCCATTAGAGATGGATCATGACTACAGTTATTACTGATAACAGCAATATAATTACAACACTGTTGGAATTAGTACAGCATTTGTTAATAACAATTGCTACATAAATTTACATGGTGCATTATTATACGATAACTGTTACCAGTTGGAGAGAGCTGTTGAAACTATTCACATACTCGCTTCAGGGGAAAATCATGTTTGAGCAAGGAGCCAAGGCAGGTAACTTGCACCCATGCGCTGCAAACGACTTATGGTCCCCCTTGCCCTTTGAGAAAGAAGGATCTCTCCACCACCAGGTGTCCTGCCTTCCTAGAGAGATATAGGCTGATGGGTCTAAGGCAGGAACTTCGGAAGTTAGTAGGGAAGTACTGCTGGTTTCAATGGAGTCTGGAGCAGGACTGGGAGAAACCTAAGCCAGGAAATTAAGGAGCTGTGCAGGCTCCCTTTCTGGGCCCTTCTGTCTTCCTGATGAGCAAAGGATAGACAAGATGTATTGAAACTGTAACTTAACTTTGGTTATTCTCTGAATTTTTGCTTCCTTTCCTCTCTTCTCCCATGCTCTATTTCTGTTATTGTACATTCCTTCGATCCTTCAAGTGCAACAAAACAATGTGCAAAACACCAACAGAAACAAAGAAGGAAGAAAGAAAGAAATCCCATGATGAGCAAATAAATGTGATGACAGAAGCTGCGCTTATGGCCACAAGTGCAGAAAAGTTTGGAAGAAATGCCTGCATTGGAGAGCAGCTGGCTGAAGTTCCCACAGATAGACATCTTAGGAATTAGACCTATTTACATATGAAAAGAGCAATCCTGACAAACAAGTTACTACCCTGAAGCAAATGCAAACTCCGGGGTTCAGTGCAACTGAAAACCATTAGAAGTTATGATGTGAGGCATGCCAAGACATTAAAAGCTTCATCCAAAGCACACTGAAACTGATAACAAAGACTGTGTCCACTGCAATGGGCTTTCAATTAGGTCCTGTTGGCATTTGTTTCCAGAGGATGGATTTTTCCATCACAGCTGCCTGTAGCTGCAGCTGTGCAGCACTCCAGATTTTTGTCTTAGAAATCGTTGCTACTCTCTAATTTAAATGTATTTTGTCCCCATTCCTAGATCACATTCAATGCAAAAAATACGTC
This sequence comes from Psittacus erithacus, assembly GCA_009867235.2. NCBI lineage: Eukaryota > Metazoa > Chordata > Aves > Psittaciformes > Psittacidae > Psittacus > Psittacus erithacus. The sequence goes on from WYDI02004599.1 coordinate 8,938, forward strand.
TTCCAGGACTCATGAGCTTAGCAAAACTGAACTCAACACAATGAACAAGCAGTCTGGGTTCCAGAAAACCATTCTCTAAATCAGACACTTCACTCTGTGACCCCCTATGTAAAGTGTATCAACATTTTAACAGTGAATACCTGCCATATCGCTGGGTGCATACACACTGTCTCTGTTCAGGTTTATTGGGAATCTCCATCCCCTTCCATAGTGACTAGCTTTACCTCACTCCAGGCTGTTCAACTTGCATTGCCTCCAATTTCTCCCCTCTCTCAGAGCCTGCTTCCTACTCTGCTTCTGCAATAAACCCTCCCACCAGCCCTTCCTTCTTGAGCTCTCACTGCAGTTTCTCTGCAAGCAGTCATGACTCCACACCTTAGCAGCCCTCTTCTTGGTTTGTGTACATTAATGACGAGCCTGCAGCGGGAGCAGGCTGGGGCTAACCCAGCTGAGCTCCTTATTCAGCACTTGCAGCAACTGCTGCCAAGCTGCACAAGGGAAGCAGCAATGCTTGTGGGTTGTGGCAGCTACAAGAGGAAATTGGACGTCATCATGGTTTAAACCCAGCTGACAACTAAGAACCACACAGGGGCTTCCTCACTGCCCCCCTGGCTGCCCAGGGGGATGTGGAGGAGGATTGGAAAAAGGGTAAAACCCCCCATGGATTGAGATAAGAACACTTTAATAATTGAAATAGAAATATAATAATAACAATAGGAAATAAAGAGAAAGGGGAAGGAATAACCAAGTGATGCACAGTACAGTTGCTCACCACCCAGCTGATCCCCAGACAGTGATCGGTCCCTTCTGGCCAATGCCTGCCCCAGTTTCTATACTGAGCCTGATGTTTTATGGTATAGAATATGCCTTTGGCTAGTTTAAGTCAGGTATCCTGCATCTGCTTCCTCCTGCCTTCTTGTGCCTTTCCTCACTGGCAGATCATGAGAGACTGAGAAGTGCTTGATCAGGGTAAGTGCTACTGAGCAATGACTGAAACATCACTGTATAATCAGCATCACTCTCAGAATAAGTCCCTAGCACAGCACTGCACCAGCTACTAGGAAGAAAATTAGCTCTATCCCAGGCCAAACCAGGGCAGAAATCTTGCAGCAAATTGGATTTGGAGGGTAGCCGGAGGGGAGGGCAGCATCCTGATTTCTGGACAGTTGTATGGTTCTGAGATTCGATCTTCATAAGAACACCTGGGTACTTTGAAGTGAATGAGATCTCATGCTAACCTTAGACCTCCCTGTCAATGTGCAGCTCTCAGAGCTGGTGCTTCAAGGCTCAGTCCTGCCCAAAGCAGGGAAAGCAAAGTGCAATCCCCCATCAAGGACAGTAGTTTGCAATCTTCCTTACTTGATTATATCACGTGCTACAAACAATTTTAGATTTAAGAGGTTCACCTGCAGCGTAGGAGATTTTGATTCTTCTTCACTGTAACTGGTTCAGACACAATCTCTCCTATATGAACTGTATAAGAATTTCTTGGCCCTTTTTTGTTTAAATGGGAATGACCAGCCACATTGTTTTAATCTCTCTAACTGGTTAGATAACACTGAACAGGAATAAAGCTATTCATCCTTAAGAAGGGTGCTTATACTTGCATCAGTTCTGATAAGCAAACCCACATATTTGTGCAAACAGAAATTATTCCTGCAAATTACTATTGTCCCCCCAAGCTACTACTCATAGTGAATGAGCAGCAAAGAGCACACTGGTCAAGTATTGAATACGGAACTATATGAAATGGTTATTATTGATGGAGTTACCTAGAGAGTAACTCTCAACAGCCTAAGCACCCCACTTTGCAGTACTCCCTCAGCTTTAGTTGTGACGCTATCCTCTAAAGCCTAGCAGTAATCTGTAACCCAGGTAATTAAGCTGGCCTGAGAGCAGCTGCATGTTCTCTTTTCCTGGTTCTGCTCCTGCTTCACTTGTTCTATCCCATTTTAACAAGCCCATTCAGCTGCATTTAGTCTTTTGAGATGTCAGATTGATTTTTATTCTGGTTACTAGACATAGCTCAAGATCATACATTATAGACTGTGCTTTGCTGTCGTCTAAGCCACTGCTGTAGTGGTGGCTATTCTGTAATGTAAAAGCCCAGATATCTGCTGCAATGTGATAAGTACTAAAAATGGTACATTGCAGTCCAAGCCACTGTAGCATTATAGCCAAAAGAGGATTACGAATGGGATGGCTGCTGTAAGGAAAGGCTATATACAGGTGCAGACATCGCTCCAGTGATTCTTAGCATGGGAAGGGAGAATGGCATTTTCACTTTTAAGAGGAATTTCTCTCCAGGGTGCACTGCTGCTGCCTTGCTGCCAATTACTGCTTCCTGGCAATGAACAGAGACTGTATGCTTGTAGGCCATGCTATCTGATTAACGACTGTAATATAGAGTCACCTGAGGAAGAAGTGGCATTAACATGAGCAAAAAGGAATCAATGGCTGCAGCGTTGTCTCCATGCAGTATTTTTTGTGGGAAAGTGAGGGAAGGAAGTGAAATAAAATAGGAAAGAATTAGAGCAGAATAATGATCATAGCTGCCTTCAGATTGCTCCCCAGAGAGGAGGCAATTGACAGCTTTTGCTTGGATGGGGTTGTTCCCTTCCCCCATGCAATAACCCCCATCAGTTTATATGTCACTAAACTCCTGCAAAGAGGAAGATGACGTCCACAGACAAGCCTAGGGACATCTGAACAGAAACATTTGTAGTCTTACAACCTGAATCTCAGGCAAGTCCATAAATGCAATTCTGCTCATGGGAGACATTGAGAACACCATGATAGTCTTGGAGGGGCTGCGGCTGACGTACAACCCTGCTGCTAACTCATGACCTGATCTTTATTGTGACTTTAACAACCCAACAAGCTGAAGTGGTAAAGAGAGGAAAGAGAATGATCAGCATCTTTATGTAGCTTGCTCTTTATGCAAGAAACATGCAAGTACTAATGTAGAAGTTTAACTTAGTAACTGAGTTTGACAAATACAGACCAGAAGGCACAATTTTCCTAACACATGTTCATCCGGCTTCAGAAGCAGCCCAATAGGAGAAAGACAAAAGGAAGTACACAAGGCAAAAACAGGTCCACCAAAGCTGGAATACAGCTTACACAGATATTTGGATCACGCAGCACACATAAGTAGTTGTAGTATCTTATTTTCTGCAAGATACAAGAAACTTATGTGAGGTTTACAGCTTGAGACATGACAGATTCCTGAGGGCAGAGCTTTTCCCTTTCAGGTTGGTCTATTTGTTACTATAAACTTTATAAGTCTTCAATGTAAACACAGACCTTTCACCCAAACCTACTGCACTTTTTGCCCCTAAACTGCTTTATCATTTCAGAAAGTAAATGACCAAAACAGAGGAGGGAAAGTCACCGAATTGTTCAGCTCTCAGCTTTTTGCTCTCACAGTTCTGTTCCATAGACAAACCATGGATAATCAATGCAACATCAGCCTCAGCATTTCATGTTTTCCAAGTAGAAAAATACTAAATGCAATTACTAAAGGGCACATACAAGACTGCAGAGCCTCACAAAAAGCCTGACTAACAGCAATACAAAACATAACCAATGCCAAAGAGTTGAACTGAGGAAGAAAAATTCTTCAGAGGAGCATAATGCAGATACTGTAACAGAAATGAGCCCCAAACAAAACTCCAGGTTTGTATTTTTGCCCTCCTGGCTCGCATGGGAGGTTGGAAAAAGAGAGCTCTAAGGCAACCGAGATTTAGGAACAAACCTCATGAGAGTGGCAATCAGTCAGCCTTCCTCCTTCCTGAACACAACCCAGGGACTTGCTCACCAAGACATTCATATAATCCCTTCCTCCACATTCATGTCCTAGCCATACACAGTTCTAGAGACTGGAAAAGACAAAAATCTGAGGGCACAGTTTGGTGGTGACAATGGTCTTCTTGGAACTACATGCAGCAAAATAATCACAGAATGAATATAAAACAAATGTCAGCTGGACAGTGTGATACAAAGGCATTTAAGAAGCAGCTGTAATCGCCAAACTCCTGTTGTTGCCTTCCCAATGAAAAGCAATTGAAGAAAAAACAGGCAGGAAAGAATCATAAGGTCTGTAGTTCGGTTATGGAATGCATGGGGGGGCAGGATAAATAATGTAAGGGAAGCAGGGCAGCATTAAAAACTGCCCTGGTCTCAGCTCTTCAGAACAGAATGACTCGATGCTGGAAGCAGAATTAAGGCAGGCAACCCCAGGGGTTGGTAGGGTGGGAAGCCCTACCAAGGTACTTATGGACCTCATGAATGGGAGGGGGATTAGGCACTGGGTGACCTACAATTTGGGGAATTATAAAATAGTCTTTATTTTGAGGATAAATGTGCCACAGAGAGGTCTCGTAAATGAGGCAAACGCAAGCATGGAAAACATTCTAGGAGGATGACAGCGGGAGAACTCCTAAGTGCAAGGACCTGATCTGCTCCACTGCATCGTGCTGTAAGACTATGTTGAACAAGATCCTTGGTGCAACAACTCCATGGCTGCACAGTGCAACCACCATTAAAGAGAAGAAAAGAGAACACTTCATTCTTCCCTAGGTGCTCCCTTCCAGAATAAAAATCAACTTGCACTGCAGGATCTTCTCATAAGCAACACGATGCGCATCTCAGCTCACTTTACCACTGCCTTTCCCAGGGATGTACAGTGATGAGAGGATCTCGGAGACAGCCCATCCACCAGGATACCATAATGATAGGAATTTTGTAAACTGTCACAGACTACCCAGAACAACCAGGAAGAAAAAACCATTTTTGCCTTGTGCTGTTCTGTCAAGTGATGTGTTTATTTCCAAGAGCTTCAGTGCTGTAGCTGTCCCTGTGTGCTAACAGCAAGGCAATGCTCTCAAGCATTCAGACAGCGCAGGGAGGTTTTAAGCGTCAAGGAAAAATACTTCTCATGCTACATAATGCATAAAGGTTTGGTGCACTCTAGGATGCCATAATGGGATTTTGTTTTTCAAAGCAGACACAAGCACTGAGGTTAATGGTTGATCCGTAAATACACCTGTAAATATTCACAATACTTAGCCTTTAAAGTGACATTCAGCTAATGGTATGTTCAGGAGCATAAAGTTAATTGTTTTCACTAACCAGAAATGCAGAAACTGCCATTGGTTTTTATACTTCAGATATCAGTGTCAGTGTCAAGTATGCTATGATCTATGTCAGACACACTGCATTCACCTCAGTGCTCTCCATAAAGTCCTTAGGGAGGAAGAGAAAGTAACCAGTAAGGAGGTGTTCAGCTGCCTTCCTACTCTGGACAAAGTACATACAGGTCACAACCCTTGCCAAAAACTGTCTGCAGTTATTGGGCAAACCCCAAGTTATTGTCTCCAATTTTCCAAATATACCATCTCCTTCACAACCTTCAGAGGTTTTTGTCTCATTTACCCTTTTGCATTATATGTGAGAGGAATTCCATGAGGCTCGTGAAACTTTAATATTAAGTTAATCAAGATGAAAACCAGACTGAAAGCTTTGGAGGCTCACTTTAGACTGTCTTTCCATCTTCAGTTTATCTGAACCATCTTTGTCCAAGGAGCTGAACTAAAGGTGGGTCAGTTATTTCACTGTTTGGGTCAAAAGGCACAGCAATTACATTTATCATTTCCCTATCTCCCCCCTCTATTCACTGAGGACTCAATATAGATTTATGATGCTGGAACAACAAAAAATCATAACAAAATCAATTCAATGGGTTTTAAACCTGAAATACTGAAGTCTCATGTAACTTCAAAGCTGATTCATATTAAAGCAGGATAAAACTAAATCCCTCAAAGGTGGAGTACAATCCTAAACACACTGAAGTTGAAGTGCTTAGAGAGACAGATTAAGCAGGCTCAGCTTTCACACCCTAACTCTTTGAACCCCATATTTCTGTGAGGGCAGGATGAAGGCCTTCAGATCTAATGAAGGCTTGCTAGGCAGTGAGGTGGCACTTCTGATATAAGTGAAAAGAATTATTATCAGTGGTAAAACAAACATAAAACCCCCACAGCACTGCTCTGTAAAGCACTCGGAACTAGACAGGAGTGTGAATGAAGATAAGCTTCTCAGTCCAGACTGGACATCAGGAAGCTGGCCTCTCTTCAGACGAAGCACAAGAAACCGGAGCACAAGTTTTTTCCTCACAGAAACACTGCCCATTCCTGACAAAGAAATGGTGAACACCATTCCTAAGGGAGATCGCCAGTATTTAAAACCACATGAAGCTAAATGTTCTGTGAAACTCACCGGATTTCTCCCTTCTCTTCAATGCTGACACCTTTCTCTTGGCCCTTCCTGACTTCCTACAAAGTACATGAAAAGCCAGTATAGTTTCTGGTCTGTAAGACATCTAACTTTATCCTAACCAGACAGCCCATCTCAGAATACATTAAAAATAATCTAATAAGTAATTTACAGTAATAGTCATTTGGAAGTCACAACATGCCAACAGCTATTACAAAGAAAGCCTTGATATTGTACAGTTTTCTGTACAAAAAGAGACATAGGAAATAACTGGCTCTGTCTAGTGTGGGCTGAGATATGCTTAGACATTGAGTGTCAACAGCTTTACTTATGTTCCAGAGCTCATTAAATCCATAAGGTACCTATTAACTGCATCTGTGAAGATCTGAATCCAACTTTATATTGACAAATTTTTAGCAACTTTGCTGAAGTTTCATTGATACAAAGTTGGATCCAGATCATCGCAGCACTTTTTTTTTGGTGACAGTAATTTAACTTGGAGGTCTCCCCCTCACTCCTGCTGTCAGTTATACCAATGGGCATGAAATGCTAGCCCTTGAGGGTATGAGAAAAGCCCTTTATCAGTAGCGTTTCACTCCCATTGTACAGCCTAAATACAGCTTACCGATCTTGACAAGTCAACAGATCTAACAATCTCCTGGCCTTGGCTTGGATGATCACTGCAGAGCTGGGTTAACCGCGTTGAATTTAGGTACAACTTCCTCACTCCATGCTTTTCTCTTGTCTTCCCTTGGCGAAAAGTTGCCGTCCCTGTCTATGGAAGATAGACAATGTAAGCATCCCTAATGCCAGGCTCGTCTGAAACTACAACAGAGAGCTGTGCTTCTACACATTAAAGGAGCACAGACCCTGAAACCATAACGAAACAGCTGTACAAAAGCGCCCAACCCCAAACCAAGAAAACAAACAGCCCTTTCTCAAAAAACCCCGGATGACTTTGCCTTACCCTATCCACATTGACTGTGTATTTGTTTTGAAAATATTCCAAAAGGGACACGGTGACTTCTGCCAACATTGCCAAATGCTCAATTACACAAATGCTTCCATCTGGAGGAAGGAAAGATTTAGAGGCTGTTTAGCCAAAACAAATTATATTTTAACTCTGAGAAATGAATGCGTATGCCTGGGAGGTCTCAGCTGCAGAGCCCGATGAGCCCTTCAAATGTAGGAGTCCCCATAGCTTCTGAAGTTGCCTGATGGGTTGACTGCAGGAGCTATTACCAGAAAGAGTAGGACAGACCTCTCCCAGCTCACTGCCTCCGAGATGTGGCTAGATTCCTGGCACGAGAGCTTCCACTCCCTTGCATGGGGCTGTGGTACTCTCCAAGGAGTTCTGGGCATCTTCACAACCAGCCATCAACATGCAGGGCATTGCATTTTAAAGAGCCTCTATTTATTTTAGGCAAGTATTGCACTCTGCGCAGCCAAAAATCACTTGCAGTAACATCCTGACATGTACTATGCAGACAGGGTGCTTCTTAGTTTGGATATTTCTAGCACCAAGTTTAGGCAAAAATGCAAAGCATTTCTTCTGAAATATTTCAAAACAAGTATGAGGGTTCACAGAACTAAAATAAGCTGCTGCAGAACGTTACAATATTTAGGCATCAGGCATATTGCAGCTAACTAGAGAGATTTTTGGTGCAAGGCTGACTTGAATGAGAAAAGATTGCCAGCACTATTCATCTTGAAACACCCTCCTCTCAAAACCAGCATACAACAGAGAAGCATTACACTTCCCTTTGTACACGTAGGGAAGTCAAGGCACAAAAATGTATATAATAAAATATATATGCTGTGAGCAGATTTACAAACAAAATGCAGGTTTCCTGATAAACCACTGCTGTGATATTTAGTGAAAGAAATAAAAGCAAACCATACCAAAAAAACCCCAACCCCAGGAGCTTTCATCTGCTCAGAGATCAGATTAAATAAGTCGTAGCTGGCACAAATCAGTATCTTTGAAATGAACAACACCAGCTGGTCCTGCAGATCCCTCATTTGGGTTATACTGCATCTAGGGAAGAGTGACTCTCAAGCTGACATCTCTAGGTAAGGATCTGACCAGATGTGCATTGAAGTAGTGAAGTAACAGAGCCAGAGAAGAGGGAGAGTCAATGAATACACATGCTATGGTAATATAAACCACTAGGAAGAGCATATTTCACTGAATTTAAGATGGGCACATAGCATCACTCTCACATAAGCCTGGGTCATTACAAAGGAGCCACACAGCCTTTAGGCTTTAGCATCAGAGGCTGTCTCTATGACACTCATTTTTATTTTGTTTACAACTTGATGTATTTTTTGTTCCCCAGCTCATTCCATCTTTTGAAGTCATTGTAACTATGGAAACATTTACAGTGTTGGGCTACACATAGCCTGGTGGTACCTCAGGAGGGGGAAAAAACCTCAAAAATGAATGGGTTTGGGGCAACAATTAATTAGATTTGAAATCATAAAGCACTATAGTGTCGCATTATAGTAGGAGCTTTATTGCCTCCCTTTCAGGTCCCTAATTCACTGCTGGTAAAATCAGCAAGGTTAGTCTACCCAGTTTAATTTGGTTTTGCCTGAAGTGAATTTGGGGAGTACTCAAACATTTAAACACGGACAGAGAACACAGGGTTGTGCTACCTCAGCAGTTGGAAATGACCAGCAGTTGGAAATGACCAGCAGTTGGGCATGGCAGAGCCTTCTGCTGGAGAAAGACCTCCATGGAGTTTGATGCTTGCTAGCATATATGCTACATAGCAGCAAATTCAATTTGCCCTGGATTGTTCTGGGGGATTCACACCAGCAAGCAAGAAATAGCTCATGTCCTTGCTATAAAATGCTCCTGACCTTCAGATTAAGCTAGCCACATGCAGACTGCTTATCAAGTATGATGGTATCTAGACCATGTGACCTCCAAAAACAATGTGATGGATCTTTCTGGACCAGTTGACCCAGGATGAAATCATGCCAGGACCATTCTAACAATCCAGCTGAAGTGTGGGCTGTACCTTGGAACACATCACTGTGTATTTTTTTTAGTACAGGCATAGTCACAGAGCACAACTATCTTGGTAAGCATCCTGAAAAGGGGGTCAAGGAGCACATTGAAGAGCTAGCCTCTAATGTCTGCACTGCTTCAATGCTAGCTCACTCACCAGCTCTACCCTGAACTGTTCCAGCTGCCTCCCTCCAAAACTTACCCGCTGCGGAGAGAGCTAGCTTTAAATCCTGCAATTAAATCCTATCAATTCACATGATTTTGGGGCCAAGGATATACCCATGTGATTTATTCCTTCAATGAAGTAGATACACCCATGCATTTTATATCACAGGAGCCATCAGAACAACTGCGTGTACCAGTACCTACATCTCCCCCACAGCACACAAAACCAGCTGCTTGGATCCTGAAGAAGAGCAACCATTGAAAAACCTGACAACAGACAGAAATTCCAACCCATTTCCTAACTAAGCCCAAGGAGGACCTTGGGAGGCCCAGAATTAAAGACAAAGTTGGTAAGTTATTTGCAAAAGAAGCTGGTTTTGCCCACTGGCAGCGAGATCCTGCTACAGCTACAGAGAATAGGATCAACTCAGTGGATGAAACCCCATGCCAATACTGCTGTGCATTTACTATATAATTGTTTTGCTTCAACTAGAAGATATTAGTAGATGGCAGATGGCTGTAAAGCCAGATTCTTTTCAAAAGAACAGAAAAGACAAAATATATTCACTGCCAGTTGATTATTTCAGAGAGCTGTTTAGATGTGCAGTCTGTACTTTTTTATTTGTAATATATGCAGTGATGCTTAGGAAGACAACTGTTTTGCATTCTGTTTTCCCTCCATCCCAGTGGTTTTTCCCTAGTCTAAGTTTCTATGGTCCAGCATTAAATCAAAATCTTTTTCAGAGATGCCTTTCTGCACAGGAACACTTTCTTACTGCATTGCACATCTATCTGTTCAAGGTAATGGATTTTATGTTATATTTATTAGCTTCTACTATATATGCCTCTTTTCTTAAACTTCTTCACTGTTACTAATTTCTAGTCAGGAAGAAATCCCCTGAGCTTTCCTGCAATACTCTAATATGCTGAATCTTACTAAATAGTGATACTTTTTCTTCTCCAAGGAAAAGAACTGATTTATTAAATCCCGTTAGACTTCAGTGTGAATTTGGACTGAACAAGAAATACAGATATGAGTGTGAGATGCTGGTAAAAACTGGAAGCATTACAGAAGTCAATTCCCCTGTGACTTTGAGATCTAAGTGAAATACTCCGTCAGAATGGAGCTACTCCTGGTTTAGTTGTTTCTATTTGGTGTTTGACCGTCCAAATACAGAAATCATGCCTGGACAGCAGGCAGGAGCAATTCCATTGTGCCTCTCAAAAATGCAGACACGCACTGAAGGAGATGGGAGCTCTTTACACACTTCCTTTTTTTGCAGTAAAAGGAACAACTCTGGAAAAAGGTTTAAGGTATCAGAGCTTGAGGTATGAGCTGAACCCCTCATTGCTCATAAGAATGCAATCATAGTGCTCTATAGAGGTCGTGGTTTATGATCCTCCAGCATAGGCCCTAGTGGATGTATTGCCACATGGGTCAACAATCGAGCCATACACATTCCTCATTGAACAGCCGCAGCAACAAATACTTGCTTTGGATATAGTTCTAATACAGACAGATCCTTCTGATTGTGGGTGGAATATCAGTGTCTAATTTAAAGAGAATATAACTCAGAAAGACCTAGAAAGCTCCATTAGTCCCAGCAAAGTCTATTCTGGTAGGGGAGCTGAGCATCTTTCAGTATCATACTTATCAAAGCAACTTTCAGTGATTAGTTCCATACAAAATTGGATGATCCTGATTTTACTTCACAGTGAATGAAAATGCAACAATTATGAAAAAAGTCAAATTTGCACATTTACATATTTCATGTAATCAGGAGAAGTGGAGGCACAAACTGAAGCAGTGAGTGGTAGCACAGACTATGTGTGACTTGTATTATTTTTGTGTGACTTCTCAGTAAACTTGCTCTAAATGAAGTTAAAAGTCATGAAATAAGTTCAATGAACTTCATAAGGAACATATTTCTGCATGGAAATGTATATTTTGCTGCCGTTTTTAAATCACACTTTGAATATAGGATAATTCCTCTAACAGCATCTCTCCCAGCCCCATAGACTATATGCAAATGCCTGGATAGCCATATTAGGCTAGCTACCTAGCTTCTAGTTGACTAAAATGGAGATGAATCTCATTTAAGAGGACCATTTCAGAAGGCATTACAAATTTTTGGTTCAATTTAGGAGCCCAAAATTGGCAGGCAAGACCTTAGCCGTCAGGAGACTGAAAGCCTGAGTGGTTTCAAAAGCTGAACAACCCCCTCCTATCTTGAAAAGCAGACTCATTTAGAGGCTAAGTTATTGTGTGAAAATAAACAGAAACCTCACTTCAGCCTTCTTACTAAATTCTGTTTACTGGACACACACGTTGACAAGAGCAAGTTTGAAATCTAAGAACAAGGGAAGCGTGGAAAATAGGGCTGGAAGGGCCCCTTGCTTCACAAAAGTATCATATCCTGTCTTAAACTGAGGTTGGCCTTGTCAGACACTGGTTCTGCTTGTAACACCTTCAGTATTGAAATTCCCAAACCCTCCCCAGGCAAGCTATCCCCTTGCTTCACTCATCTTGAATGCCAGGAAGACTTTCATACTGCCAAATCTGAATCGTGTTTACTGAAATGTACTTCTCATCTCTTTGATCCTCTGAGCGCTCTTTTCTCTTCTCGTTTGCAACACCCTCGTACAGATTTAAGGAGTGCTGTCACGTGTTTTGTTTAATCGCTCTTCCTTTGGAAGAAGCAATTCTAGTTCTGTCAATCAGATCTTGATTGTCAGGCTGATAAGAGGGCTCCCCTCTTGGAGCTCTCCAGTGTATGTTGCAGTCTGCTGCAAATGCGTGTTCTTTCAATTCAGGGAATTTCATCTGAACCAAATTGCTATTCAAATAACCCATTAAGATTATTTTGTGCTATCAGCTCTGAAGTATTCACTACTGATTAAAGTGACCTTTTCCATGAAGAGGAATGGAAATGCAGTGTGCTTCAAAGTCAATGAAACAATAACAGATCTCATTCACCTCTGACTTTGGCTGCCCTGAAATTCCAGTAACTTAGAAATACCAAGGAAGAAACAGCTCAGCATGATCATACGGGGACATGCCCACAAGATGAAGATGGCTAAAGCTCATATGTGGACATGGTCACTGATGACTGGATATAAACATTTATAAACTCTCATTTGAAAACTGTAACAGCTATGTTGGAGAGCTGTGTTGTAACACAAACCTGCAATGCTCTAGAAATGATAGCAACAGCTTTTCAAAAGCCAGAGGGAAATGGCTTTCAATTTCTAATTCTCAACAAAGAGAAAACATCCGCTACAATTTTGCCCTCTTGGCTCATGTCACCTAAGAGCAGGAGGGAAAATTAACTGTATCTTAAATCAAATTACACCTGGCATAAATAAAAGATGAGATCAGCTACTCAATTCAGACCTATGACCAAAAAAAAGTCACTTGTTGAATCCATTTGGAATAGGAAAGCACAGGTTTTAAAATGCGGAAAAGAAGGGGCACACCACGCTTTAATGGAAAAGGAGGATTTCAAAACTCATAGAAGCAAGTTCAAAACATTGTGCTGAGTCACAGAAACTGAGGGAAAAAGAAACCCACAAATGTGCTCAGCCTGGTTGAAAAAGAAGTATTTGTTGTTATGATTGAGTCACCTTTTTCTCAAGAATCAAATCACAGGAGCTGTAAGGGCTTGAATAAAGTGCTAAATAAATATTCTAAATAAATCTAGGAGCAATGAGATACTGATTTCCTCTAAGAAAGCAAGCAATAGGAGAATATACATGTGATTGCCCTGGGATCCTTAAGCTGTCCAAGTTAAATTTGTTTATTATTTAATGAAGTAATGCATTTCCAAAAATTATTAAAGCAATTACAGCTAATTAATATGCATAACAGGCTTCTTTGACTCTGAAAACTTTCTATATAGATCCAAAAAACCCCACGTTCCATAGTCAGTGACTGTATTTTCTCCAAGTCTAGAACATGCTTCAGTTTGTATCTGGAAGCTAAATATTCTCCTTTCCTTTCCCAAGAGACATACTGTGATTTCAGAAATTCTTCTCTATCACACTGCACCTCCTCTGGGATTGCGTTCTAGGCCTTGTTTCACAAAGCTATCTTCCTCCCCCAGCCTGAGACCAGCTCCTTCAATATCTCAAACTGATGTGTTCTATGGAGGAAAAGTTTCTTATCTACATATGAAAACCTCCTAATTTTTCTAGTAGAGTTCCTGTCAGTAACCTCTCTACCAGGGGAAGACTCCACACCCCCATTCAGTACTTGCAGTCTCTCACCATTTTTAGGTTCTGTAGAGATCCACATCAAGAAGGAAGCTTGCTACTGAGCAAGGATCAGGATCCCAGTGATAAGGAGCAAAATGAAAGTAAGTGAAACATTTCAAGCAACCAATGAGCTTTGCAAAGTGCTGGATTTGTAGCAATGAAAATTGCCTTATATTGAGTTTGACCAGACACATGAACACCTGAGGCAGAACAATGGAGAAGTTGTTTGAAGGGGACTTCTAGTGACTGTCTGGGACCAGCCTTCTGCTGTGAGTGGGACTGTTACCAACACCCAACCAGGTCAGTTGTGGGTTTTCCCAGCTAAGTCTTGACAACCTGCAAGGATGGAGATTCCACTGCATCCCAGCAACAGGTTCCTACTAGAAAGCTTTTTTTAATATTGAGTCTGACCTTGCCAAGATTTCATTTGCAAGATCAAGGGCACAGTTTGCCTTATTCATGGTGAGAGCATCAACCTGGTCAGACATCCACTGTAACACACAGGTTCTTTCCAAGTGTTTTTTTTCAGTCCATCAGTTCCTTGCCTGTACCCATGAGAGGGCTTTTTTCCCAACCCAAGAATGTGAATTGGACCTTGTAACAGCCATCATCTGGAAAAAAAGCCAGTGCACTGCCAGTGTAATTATGATCCTTATAGAGTGAATTCAACAAGAGGATAAAGCGCATTACATCTCTCATGTGTTGGTACTTGCACACACTGATTACATTATACTGCTACATAATTCTATCCCAGAACATGCACATTGCGAAATGAGACTACGGAAGTCTTTAGTTTTCAGTCTACCAGTTGAGATATTGTCATTAGCCGGCACAGGTAACAAATTATACTTGCTTAAAATAGATTAAGTGCAAGAAAGAGTGGAGAGGGTAAAATCCCATGAATTCCAGATGAACTTTTCTCTTATTCCCACCTTTTCCTTTACAGCATGCTCATGTAGGTGCAGGCAAACAGTCTACACATTAGCAGCTTTCTAATGCTACTCTGAGAGGGTATCCTGGCTAAGTATCTCCCATTTCCTGTCTTGTCCTTGTCCCACAAGTCTTTAAAATGGAGAAGAACATTCTTTCACAATCCTGCTACCTCTGGAAAGAAGTTATTTCATATTCCTAGCAAGAAAACATCTCAGATATTGACCTGTGCTTTTTTCCTGCCCAGAGAGATAACGAAAAGCTTCTTAAACACATTCTGTGCATCTGAACATAAGTTTTTCAAGTAAATTAAGAAGACCAGGGTCAAACAAAGGGCCTGTGTTGATAAAAGCCAGCTAACACTTGTATAAGAGATGAAGCTTTTAAAAAGGCAGTAAGATACAGTGTTTTGAAGAACTGTTCCAAACAGCTGTAATTCTTTGATTCACTGTCATCAATTTCATTTAGGAAGAATGTGAATTTTCCTCAACTGATTTGGTTAAAAATAAACCAAAATATTTGTACAAAAAAACCCCAACCCAAACCCCATTTAAAATACATATTTTGAATAGGAAAGTAACCTCCATTGCTTACCTTGCACAGAAAACCAAGTGAAAGCTTTAACATTTTCTAGTGAAAACAGCTTGGGATTTTCTATCAGCTGTAATGAAAAATTAAACAAGACTGTATAAAATTCTCTTTAAAATAGTCAAGTTAGTGGAAAAGGACCAGTAGAAAAACGGGGTCAGCTTGACTTTCCTTTGGAACCCAGAGTCTATGTCAGTGCGGCGTTTGTTTTCCTGACACTAGAGGTCTCACATATGATGAGACTAGATAACAAAAGTATGCTGTAAAGAGCATTACAAAGAATCATGTAACATTTCCGTTTGGGAACACATTTCACAGATCTGGTATGGAGTGCTTTTTAACTAGGAGTTTTTAGGAAAATAGCCATGTTTGCTAACAATGCACTGTATTATTGCTTGCAGAACATTCCACTATTCAAGAAAGGATTCATCACTCACACAGAACATAAGCCTGGGTGCTGATCAAAGGACACACTAAGTAAAATATCAAGCTAACAGAGACTTTGAAATTATCCCAAGTTTGTAATGAAGGCCAGAGCAGAGGAAAACTGCTCCCTTGAAATCAGATTCTGTAACTTTCTTCGGGAAGGCAATGTCAGGAAGTGCACAGCACTGATTGAAGCAGGACCTAGCTCTAGCAGAGCACAAGGCAAGTAGCTCAACACAAGCTCAAAACCACAAGCAGCTAATACATAGGCATGGAAACACACTCTAAAACCTGAGGTCATTTCTGAGGCTTTGCTCCTTGTCTGGATAGACGAAGCCAGAATGAATGGCAGGGATAATTTCCACAGGACTTCATTTGACATAGCAATGCATCCTGGAGTAGGGCATTTCTTGCCCAAGGGGCAAGATACAAAATTGTGCAGGCAGAGTGCCTCCCCTTACCTTACTTCATCAACATCTGAGATGCTGCTGCAGACATTTTATGTATCAACAATCAAGAAATTCACCAGGAACCAATTTTGACTGCAGAAAACATAGTTCTACAGAACCCTAAAACTGAGTGTCAGACTGTTCTAGTTCCTTCCAACATCTGACAGGTTAATGAATAGAGACTCTCAAACTGAAAACAGAAATTAGTGTTTGTCAAGACAAACAAATAACTACAGGGAAATGTTTCACTTTAAATTAGTGACAGCATCTTCCTGGGTGGCAGTCGGCAGCAGTGGAAATGAATAAATAAATGAAAAGCTCAGGAAGGAATTTAATGAAAAAGGGGACCTAAATGAATATTACCCCATGAGAACAGCTGAAGATTTCAAGAGTAATACTCTTAGCAAATGATGCCAGAGCATGCCAGCTGTATGCAGAGAGAACGGATCATTGCAGGCAAATTAATGCCATACGGAGTTGAGTCGCTAGTACTGGAAAATGATGAGTCATTAATGATTCTTAGGTAAAAATAAAAGACACAAAAGTATGAGTGATAGCAGGGAAAAATAAGCAACTTACAGGGCTTTTTTAAGGAAGCAGAAAATTAGAACATGTAAGTGAACAATGCTTGAATCATAGCAAGCATATGAATATGTGTATTAAAATACTTCAGAAAAATGGAAGAGAACACATCACAGGTCTAGTAGATAAAGCTAATTAACTGAACATGAAAGCCCTGTTGTGTTATATGGGCGTAAAAAGCAGCAGAAACCTCAAGAGCCATATGTACAAACATTCATTTGCTAACCTCAGTCATGCCACATGATGGATGCTAATCCCAGTCTCAAATTAATCACTACACTTCAAACTCAACCACTACAGCTGTCTGTAAATAGTCCTTCAGATTCCATTAATTCTGGACTTCACGTGGTGGTAAAATCCAAGCAGGAGAGAAATTTATTACATAACAAATGTTAAAAAAGAAAATCCCCATCACAAAAATAATTAACAACACATGGGTTGTATCTGCTGGAAAACAGAGAATGGTTCAGTTTCAGTGTTCTACAACCAACCTTTGTTTTTCATTAAAAACATGCCTTATTTCAGAACAAACAGGCCTTCCACAGAAAGGTCTCTTTAGTTAAAGAGGCTATTTCCAGTGGAAACAATTCTCATGTGAAAAGATTTATTCATATGCAGAGTATACCCTTAGAAATGTTTACACATGGTTTTGAGAAGACAAGAATAAGCAAGCAAGAGAGATTAAAAAGACTTCTAATAGCAAATACTGTCATCCTGCATAGGCGCCTAAAAATTGTTGACCAAGTAGCTCCTCAACATTATTCTGACAAGCTCATGGGATTCTTCATGTTTACACGAGCAAGAAATAACTCTTACAACTTCTCTATTTAATCCTTTCCATTTTTCTCTGCAAGCTTCTAGTTGCGAGGGCACAGGGGCGAGTTGCATGTGGTCAGGAACAAGTTGCCTGTTTTATGTCAAAGCTCGCATCCACTGCAGGACAACGCAAGGACTGACATTAGCCAACCTCCAAGGTGAAAATACCTCATCCCAGTTAAAAGAAGTCCCATTTCTCCAAGTTTATAACAGCATTTATCTTTGCCAATGTATACGCTTGTATTACTGCCTGATAGTTGTCGAGATTTCTTCCCTTTTCAGTGACCTAGACCACTGAAGTATTCTACTATATGTAAAAAGACACATGTGATTGCCTGGTTTTTAGCGTTTGTCTCAGTAAATATAACAGCTAGCAATGCTGCACAGAAACTGAAAGGGAAACACATAACCTTCCTTCCACATGCTGCAGAAAATACTGACTATGAGTTTGATGGGCTGAACCCCCTGAGTTGGAACAAACCAGGTATTTTCCTCCTGAAATGTCTCCAAACATCTGCAAACCGTAAAGGATCCAGATTGTGCAAAAGTACAGTTGGGAGCAGGGCTCACGGCTGTCATTCAGATTTGAAATCTCCCATGCAAGCACAAGGCTGTGTTCAGGTACGCATATATGTATTTACTTCCCAATCCAAGTCCAGAGAAGAGATACTCAGAGTAACTCCCACAGCAGCTCTGCAGCACACAAATTCCTGAGCACACTGATGTTCAGAAAAAAGCCACAACAGACTGGAGCTCTCACCATTTTGTACAGGAGCAGGTCCAGGCACCACTAAGGGTTGATTCGTGTGAAGAAAGATGGAAAAGATGCATTTAGATAACACTGAAGAAAAATGCGTCTGTCCTGTAAGCTGGGATTCCAATCCAGAGCAGTTATTTTCAGTTGGAAATACACATCTTGTGAGCTCCAGAACTGCCAGGTAAAAGTCATTTACTCAAACCTGTAGATTTCCCTCTAATGCATCAGTAAGATTCTCTTTTAGAAATCCCTGTGGTGAAAAATGGACTTTAATAATCTGATTAAAATCAGGGCTATACATTTGTATTACTGACTTACAGATTTTTTTTAGAAAGAGGGAAAGAAATAGTTGTTCCAGACAAGCCCCTTTAGACCAGCATCCAGCATTAACAAATGTACACAGGCACCACCCCATCTTTTTGCTCCTGGAGCAGCAAGATGATTGACACGGCTTGAGCCACTACCGCCAGGCAGCCTGCAAAGGAGCATCACTTTGCACAGCCGCATCTTCACTCCCAGCCAAAGGCAGGTTGGACCAACTGGTGCAACACAGCTATGTCTACACTGTACTCTTCAGATAAAACTTTACTACCTACTTCTTGTCATCCAGTACAGAGTTTAAGGGAAGGGTGGCCCATGGGACAGCAGAGAGCCCTCTGATTTAGCCTATGCATGCAGAAGGACTCCTCCTCCAAAGTACTCAGCTTGGCCAACCCAGAAGGCTTTAAGGTCCCTTCCAACCTTAGCCATTCCATGATTCTATGTTCCCACTACCCAGGCAGTTGGTGCTCATCAAACATGATAGCAGATGATCGTTCCTGCAAGAAGGGCAGAAAAGATCTATTTGCAGCAAACAGATGCACAGAGCCCAAATCTGGGAGCATTTCAGGGCCTCAGGGCACAACTAGGCTATGTTTGTTAGCTAATGAATGCTATTGATATAACCTATGAAGTTCCCACTGATTTGTGTTATTTATTTATGCCAATTTATATTTTAATTTCTCTTGTCCTTAGAGAAGAAATGCTGACTTGTTTTGTTACTTTTGCCTTCATCAATGTATCTTGGTAGGCCAGCACTCTTTTCCTAGCAGTCCAGTATATTAAAGTACCTAGGACTAGCAAAGGAAGTTGACTGCATAAAGGGCAAGGGCTTGTTTTCCCTCAAGAACTTCAGGATTTTGTTTACCATAACTCTGAAAATAGCAGACTGGAGAAAGCAGCAGAGAACACTGCTAACAGAAGGTGGAGAGGAGGGAGCTTTCCCTATTGCCCTATTGCCCGAAACTATTCTGGGATTGAGAAGAGCAGGAGGCAGCTCTCCAAGCTACAAGAGCTACGAATGCAAAAAGGCTCTGAAAGAAAAGAAAGAGGAGATTCTGCTGACAGTGGACACTGCTGAACCATAAAGGCATTAAATACAAAACCTTGCTGAGACTTCCTGGACTGAGCACCCAGGCTCTAATGTTAAGAGATCTTAGAGCCAGAGACATGTTGTCTGTCCCTGAAAACATGAAACACACATAGCAACATGCTTTACACACCTTAGAACTCAGGTTCTTAATTTTTACCTCTTTAGCAGAAGGTGATGTGCTTGAAATTTGCCTCCACATTTCATCTTTCATGAAAAGAAAGATGTGCTCTCGAACATCTCTAATCTGCAATGTCACTGCAAACAGAGGAGATATGTGATATGGGTTAGTCCATTCCTGGAGCTAAACCTTATTTCTACCCAACATACTGATCTCATTTCATTTCACAAATGCTCCTTCAGAACAGAATTACACTGTGACTTTCTGTAAATGACTGCATATAAAAGCACATACGGGTTATCTCCTATTATGATCCGTCATGCAGTAATAAGTATGCCCAAGTCAGGACTTGACATCAAGAGCCATTCCTGGCAAATACTTTCCCTTCCTTCATACCTTCATGTTCTTTCTCCTTGTTAAGAGAACTTACATGAGCACTGGGGTCTTAGAAGATGCCTGTCATGCTGTTAAGAAGAGAAAAGCTTATTGTTTTAATGGATGAGAAGCATTACTTCGCTCAAATCTCCCTTTTGTCTCCCTGCCCACCCTATCACTTCATTTAACGTTTCATTTGTAAGTAAGCACAAAATTAATACAAGCACAACAATAAGTGATTTGATACAGATCCAGCTGAAATGTTTTCACAGGAACTATTGTATAAATGTATAAACTAATAAATAAGGAGCTGGCAACTAGGAATAAGCAGCTAATTCCATTTCATTCTGTGCTTAAGGCCTTCTAGAGCAAGATCCATAGAGGAATAGCTGATAGCCTCAAGGGGCAAAATGACTATTCCTCATCTTCAAACTTTCTTTATTATCAAGCAATTTGTGCTATATTAACTTCTTACACTCTATGAACACTGAAAAGAGAAGACTCTGTGGGACTGAATGGGCTATTTGAATCCTCTTTCTGCTACACTGAAAGATCTGGGGGGAGAAAGGACGAAGGATTTGCCATACTAAGATTTGTATGCACAACAAAGGGAAAAAAACCAACATTTTGCCCTGCTAGGAATCTATCTCCATGAGGCCAAGGAAGAGGGGAGAACTACACATGAGATTTAGGTTAGATGGAAGGCTAAAGTTCTTTACTGTGAGGGTGCTGAGGCGCTGGCACAGAGTGCCCAGAGGAGCTGTGGCTGCCCCACCTCTGGCAGTGTTCGAGGCCAGGTTGGATGGGGCTTGGAGCAAGCTGCTCCAGTGGAAGGTGTCCCTGCCCATGGCATGGGGTTGGAACTGGGTGAGCTTTAAAGGCTCCTTTCAACACAAGCCAGTCTGGGATTCTGATTCATTAGCATAGTCCTGAGTTCTTCATCACTCTCCATTAAAAATTAAGAAAAGGAATTAGCAGCTTTATAACAAAATCACAAAATCATCAGGTTATGGCCATCAGTTAAAGCCAGAAGGAACTTTTAGTTGAATATAAATCCTCGTGATCATTAAAAGATCAGTCTGCTTAATGCAAGGCAAAAAGGCTTGATCCTGAATTCCAGCAATGCCATCTCACTATTTCAAAGCAAAACTTTCCTAAGTATTTCTTTCTAAGAGGAGGAAGTTTTCTAAGGGAAAACTGGGAGAGAGCTATGCCAGAAAGTTGTCTGAAGTGATTTCAGGAAGGGGGGTGGGGACAGAGAGAGCAGGAAAGGAACAGCTTAATGTTTCTAACCTTTGCATAAGTATATAGTAGAAAGGGCTCTCCGCATGAGTCACTGTGTGGGTGATTGGCAGGACACTGCTGAGTGGAAGAACAGTGGGGGTGGAGGGAGATTACATGAACTCATTGATGACTGCTTACACAGAGAGGAATTACTACACAGCACCGCTCTCCCAGCAGCATTACTGTCTTTGTGGAAAGTTACACAAAGGCCAGCTCTACACCATGAGCTTTTACTCCTTAAACTTGTCTGCCATCAGGGTGCACTGGGCAAACATCACACAGAGCTTTGATTAATACTGGTACATTTCTGAGTTTGTGAGTCAAAAAAATATGCGGTGGTGCCCCCCTCCAGTTTCCTATGCTTATCAGTAGAAATGTCCTAGCAAAATGTAGCCACTGTCCATATTACAGCCACCTTTCTAGTGAATGTTGAAATACGTTGCTTTCCAATGATATAAAGTCACAGACTGGTTTGGGTTGGAAGAGACCTTGAAGCTCATCCAGTTCCAGCCCCTGCCACGGGCAGGGACACCTTCCACTAGAGCAGCTTGCTCCAAGCCCCT
>WYDI02004600.1:0-10188 GCA_009867235.2 Psittacus erithacus
TGGGACATAAATCAGGCAGAATACATGGGGAGTTGATGAGAATAGGTCTTTTCACCCTTAAAAAAAAAATAGCCACTTTGGAAGAGAAAAAGGAGGCTGATTATTGGCATCCAGCTCTGAAACCCAGGCAGCTGATGCTGAGGGGAGCCAAAGGGAGCAGTTCTTCTTGGTTTAAAAACAGCAAGACAGTCTCTGCCAAAGATTGCTGTAAACACTGAATAAAGATTTCATTGTGGCTTGGTGTGACTGGAATAATTAGGCAGTTAATTGTTCATTCTGATCTTAAAGTGCAGTAATCAGTGGTGCATAGTAGGAAAAATACGGGAAAAGGGAGGAAAAATAGTGACAGGAAAATGATAGGAAAACACATCGCTTTTCCCTCTTCTGCAGGTTGTCTCTTTTCGTGTGTCTATGAGCGGGACCACGTGGGTCCCGGTCTACCTAGACAGAGAACACCTTTGTAAAGCTGGGGCATAATTGTACTTTTGCTGCCACTGTGTCAATATAATTTCAGGCTGGGCAAAATCAAATTATGAGACTTAAAGAAATCCTATTTTATGGAAATGAAATCTGAAGATGCCTGGAAAATGAGCTTCTTAACTGTACTGACTAATACCAATTAATGCATTTTACTTATGTATGCACTTTATCGCCAACTCAGCAGGGATAAAAGCTAATGGTGTCAGCTTTTGTGCTGCTCTAAGACATTTTTCAAGCAGTCACACAAGGTTTGAATTGTAAACTGTTTTGAGTTTGTAACACTGTGATTGTGTCCCTGTTCAGCTCAAGCTCCTTGCAGTGGTGACTCTTTCATGGTAATCTAATGAAATGATTTCTTGTTACACTGTGTTAGCTATTCCCTGTGACACAGCAGGAAAATACAGCCTGTGTGTATTTGTACTGAAAGTGGTTATAAGTTGTCAAGCAAGATGTGCTTACAAGCAATAGAATATGACTTACTGATATTAACTGGAAGATGGCACCATAGGCAAAAGATGTTTTTCTTTTCTATAGAACATGTTTTTCCATATATATGCATTTGTGATAAAGAAACATAATAATGGATTAATTTACTAGAAAGGGTGGAAGGATTTTATGTTTAGAACAAAGAAATCTTACAAAGTCTTCATAGTCATTTGAGCAAAGTAAAGGTGTTACTCAAAGTCTAATTACAAAAGAAAGACTCATCCTTCATATTACTTCCTTGACTTTAGAGTAGTCATATGAAAGATTCATTTGGCTTGGAGACATCCATGTAGCCTTCCCATCCAACACAAATAAATAAATAAATAAATACATACATACATACATACATAGATGTGCTGCAATTGGGCAAGATTTAGAAAATAATTCAATTATGTATAATTTTCTGCCGCTGCACATGCAGGAGCTACCCAGTACAGAGGGTTAAAAAAGAAAAAGCTTTCATTCAACTCTGTAAAGCAAAACAATTTGTTGTATTTTTTTGAAGCTGCATTTGTTGAAGGTTTTGACCTGCACTTTGTGAGATTTTTGTGGAAAGACAAGTAAGGAAAGCACGAGGCATACTGTCTATCTAACAGTGCAGAACTAATATAAAATGCTGCAGTCTTTGCTCAGGTCATGGATTGTAGAAGTGCTTGGACTGAATGGTGAATCCAGAGGTTTGTCCAAAGGGATGGCAAAAAAACCTCTTAACAACTGAGTATGTAAGGGCCAGTGTTATGATCCATTTTACAAGCATTTTTATTAGGCTGTTGAATGTGCTCTGTCTTACCACAGTGATACTCAGTATTCTGAGTACGAAGAGTATTCCTGATTTAATTGCAAGCTGTACTTAAAGGACATCTTCAAGGCATTTTCCTTACCAGTACAGTCTCTAGAGGGATGTTGTTAACTTTATTTGCACCTATCTAGACCAAGAAACCTAAGAATGTCTTACACTTCTTACAGAAACCCAAAAGGTGTAGGGATCAAGTGACCATGAAAGAACACTGCTCAAGTTTCTGTTTGTGATGTTCTGACAAAGAGGATGTTTCTAAAAATCTGCATAGTCTAAAAATATTACAAACACTATGTTAAGCTCTCGAATAATTTGAAGACCAGTAACAAGATTTTGAGAGCAATCTGAAGTGTTTTGTCCTCCATTTTCAAGTACGAAAATTAACCAAGTGGCTCTTCGTTTCTATAATAAAATGAATTGAAAACACACTTTGGCCATCACAGTAACTCTGGGAAGATGTCTTGCATTGTTCTAACATGTTTTGCAAAATACATAGAAGCTTCTAGACTTTTATTCAAGGAAAACATTTGATGTCAATTTGCAGTTAAATCCTGACTACTATCTTACACCTGAAAGTTGCTTGAAATGCACAGTACATTTTCATAATAAAATTGCGTTGTCACAGACATAATTGTTATTCATAACAAGTAGTTTCACAAACAGATTCCCGTCCCTGTAAGTATTGAGTCTCAGTCAGGCCAATTATGACTAAATTACTACATGTTCTCTGCTGTATCAACTAATTAAAGGGTAATTAATAAAATGATAATTTCATTCCACGGCAATGTCTATATCTGGTTGTCATAGCAGAGATTTTTTGACATATGGTTAAATGGTCAGATACTATATTGTATGGATGCAACATTTGCACAGAACACCCGACGAGCCAGACGAATTTTAACCTTTCAGACATTAATTTCAAGACTGTGTCAATGTGCTTTTAGACTGTTTTGCTCATCCTCTCCACCTGGTCTTCTTACTCATTCAAGAAAATTTAGTTCTCAAAGTTAATTTAAGTAACTCACTTGGGATGAAGGTGTCCCTGGCCATGGCAGTGGAGTTGGAGCTAGATGATGTTAAGGTCCTTTCCAACCCTAAGTATTCTATGATTCTATGGTTCTATAAAGAGTGGGAAGAAGACTTGGAATATTGGATTGGAAATAAAAGATAAAATAATGCTGACTTGTCACTGCAGGAAATAAAATAGATGGTTCTAAATTCATTTCTGAGAGGACACTCAATTCATTCTCATATTACTGGAACCTTCTCTTTTAAGGAAAATCAGGCTGGAATTAATACAGAGGCAGAATTATCTTTTTTTCCTAAATACAGTTCTATGCTGGGATTAAAACCATGGTTGTGGTCACAACAGCATGGACAAACCTGCATTATGGCCTTTTCACACTGTACCTGTCATATGTAGATAAAACAAACTTAGCTTCCCAAGGACAGTAACCATAAAATTCACACATGCTAAAGAAATTAAACAATCTTTTATCAGGTCAACAGATGATATTAATAAGCAATTCTATTGTAGATACCTGATGTGCCAGGTAATGTATGCACATATTCTGAAATATCAGCGGTTGAAATTTTCTGGGCAGCCCATATGTATGATTTTATACATAGCTTAAGGGAATAAATCTGAAGCCCCAACATTGCCTTGAAAAATTTCAACCGCAGCTCTTTCAAAGTCTGTGAAAGACTGTATTTTTGTCCATTAAAAGCATACACTCTAAGTAGTGATGCTCTAATGAGGGTTAAATGGCAGTTTCTTATCTGTACTGGGCCAAGCTGAATCCCTTATAAAACTAGAAGCAAGAAATGAAATAACAGGCATAATGTTTTCCTTCTCTTTAGAAAAAAAAAATAAATTAAAAACAGCTTAGAAAGAGGAAAATAGCTGGTGTTTTTTCACAAATAGAGCAAAGTAAAAGGGATGCAGTAAAATGCAGGAAGACATGAAAGTCTGTCTTTTCCCATGCAAACGATCCTCAATGAACAGTTCCTCCAGTGAATAGTCAGGGTCGCTCATCACCTCGCATGGTCAGGTGCAAAGTGTGGCCAGTGATGGTTATAAAGCGCTGTTTGTCTGTCTCTCTGAGAGCCTGAGCCCTGCTTCTTGAGAATTTCCAAGTGCACAAATCTATCTCATTTTCATTCTACTCATGTAACTCATTAACACCTGGAAAATCTTTTATAGCATTTAACTGCATCAGATGCACTGTCCGGCACATGTTTTCCTAATAGGGCTTTCACTGTGGTATTGTCAAAGAGCCCTTATGTCACAGCTGGGAACATGAATCTGTCATGTCAGTACTGTACCTTGGTTTAGACAGTAATAGTGTATGAGTGTGTTTTATGGAGGAGCTGAGCATGTCCATATACTGCGTTAGCAGAGAAGAATGTGAAGCTTGTTCTCCTAAAAAAAAATTCAGGCTGGTGCTAGTAGAGTACTTTGTACCATTTAAACACTGCAGTCTCTAAGGCATTGCACTTAAGGAAAGGGAAGTTTGAGGCAAGCAAGACGCATCTTAGTATTTTAGTGGTGTAATGCTGCTAGTTAGCGATATGTCATCATTTACATTTCAGTGGGAAAAAATTGCCAGCAGTTTCTAATTCAGCAGAAGCAAGTTAACTAGAAGTTGATATCAAAATCCTTACCCTGGGAATATTTGTTTTTAAAACAAGTTTGATTTAAATATATTTGGCAATATAAGAAGAAGGGGAAGAGAAGTAAATGTTTCCTAATTCCATATGCTTTTTGTGCCCATTAGGCCACTTTAAACCCCAGTTTTAAATAGATCACTTTGTAGCTTTGTAATCAGAATGCCTTGGGTAATTAGAAAAAAAAAAAGGTAGAACTGCGTGAAAACTGACTGTAAAGTATGTATAAAATCTGCTTTTTCACAGGAAATTTTAACATAGTTACATGCATTTTAATCTGAAAGTTAAACACTTCAAATTCACCAGCTACAGCACTACCAAGCATGTCATGATGGTACTCCAAAAGATAGATCCCCACCTTTGAAAAGTGTTTGCAGACTTGGGAAACTGTAACTGTTGTGAAGCAGTTGACTTGCATCCTCATTTAAAGAATGAATGGATGAAAGGAGCATTTCATGCAGTCACAGGAGATTCCAATTTTAAAACTTCTTGTTTTCCTTTGAAAAGCATTAGTTCATATGCTAAGAAAAATATGAAGGGAATTTCAGATACTCAGGGTGAAGGTATGCTGTCAAATGCATTCTGTATGTTTAAAATGTTAGTCTCTTGTTTTTGAAATAGCTTTTCAAAAGCCTGAGCATGCAGGGGTTGATACCTCAAACTGTAAACAATCCAAGCTTAAGCTGGAATGAGTGAAACACCAAGGTTTACAGGTTACAGGACTGACTTAGGAATTTCTCATTTGATTTTCTCCTTTTTGCCATTTGCATCATATCCTGCTTTTTCTAGCAGTTACAGAATTGAGGTGCTCTTGTGGGCTTATGCCCATGTCCTCACCAAAGAGGGAAGGAATAGGACTGGTTAGGGCTGCTGTGGGGCCTTTGGGGAGAACATTGGATATGTTTTTCAGTAGGACCTTTCTGCAAATTATTTCACTGTGTTCATAAGGACTGAAACCCTTCATACTTCTGTGTAGGTACCCAACGGAGCAAGCACTCACCAGAATGAGTAAGGTTTGCCTTGATGAACTATGCAGCATGTGACAAGGTAACCTAAGACATGCTAGCAGGTTTCAAGTTGAGAGTACACCAGGGCTGAATTCTTCTACATGATTCTTTTTAGCCTGCTACAGAAGCAAATCAAAGGTAAAAAATGAGTCTATGTAATTGTGGTGAATTGACCCTGGCTGGGTGCTAGGTACTCACTAAAGCCACTCTATCTCTCCCCTCCTCATCTGGGTAGGGAAGAGAAAATACAACAAAAGGCTCATGGGTCCAGATGAGGGCAAGGAGAGATCACTCATCGGTTACTGTCATGGGCAAAACAGACTCAACTTGGTGGAAGTGAATTTATTATCAATTAGATCTGAGTAGGATAATAAAAAATAAAATCAAGTCTTAAAACACCTTACCTCCACCCTTCCCTTCTCCTCAGGCTTAACTTCTCTCCTGTTTTAATCTGTCTCCTCCCCCCAAGAGGTGGATGGTAACAGGAAATGGGGGTTCTGTTTAGTTCATCACACTTTGTCTCTGCTGCTCCTTCCACCTCAGGGGGAGAACTCCTCACACTCTTTCCCTGCTCCAGCATGGGTCCCATCCAGAGGTGCAGTCCAGGAACAAGCCCCTCCAGCAAGGGTCCCCCGCAGGGTCACAAGGTCTGCCAGCAAACCTTCTCCAGGGTGGGCTCCTCTTGCCATTGGGACACAGGTCACGCCAGGAACCTGCTTTAGCACAGGCTTCCAACAGGGACACAGCCTCCTTCGGGCATCCTCCTGCTCTGGCATGGGTCCTGCATGGGCTGCAATTGGATATCTGCTTCATTGTGGATCTTCATGGGCTGCAAGGGACAGCCAGACTGACCATGGTCTACACCATGAGCTGCAGAGGAATCTCTTCTCTGGTGCCTGGAGCACCTCCTCCCTTCCTTCATTGACCTTGGTGTCTGCAGAGCAGTTTCTCTCAAATGTTCTCACTCCTCTCTCTGACTGCAGTTCCCCAGGTTCACACCACTCTTCTTCTTAAATATGTTAACCCAGTGGTGCTACCACCATTGCTGATGGACTTTTCCTCAGCCAGTGGTGTGTCCGTCTTTGAGCAGGTTGACATTGGCTCTAACTGACACGGGGGAAGCTTCCAGTCGTTTTTCACAGAAGCCACCACTGTAGCCCCCCTGCTCCCAAAACCTTGCCATGCAAAAACAATACAGTACTTAACCTTTCTACATGCCCAGTTATTGTGAGACACAGTTAAGAGCCCTTGCAATATATAACTTGCTTACAGCAAAGCAAGTTCAGGGTTGAGTGAAAGGCTTAACTATAAATTGCCTTGCTTATATGAGTTTAATTTAGAATTGCAATCATGCTGTAACATAATTTAAAATACCAGTAGTAGTTCACTAGTTGGCAAATCTCTTCAAAATAATATATATACCTCACTAGATTATTATATACATAGTACCTTCTGTGTGCTTAACCTACCGCTGAAATTAGTCTACTTTTTAATTTTAAGATATGTTTGACTAGAAGAGCTTTAACAGATGAAGCTCTGCTGACTCTCACTGAGAATTAGGTGACTCATTTCTGGAAAGGGAAGGTTCCTAAATGAAAAGAAGCAATTCCCTGAAAAAAATAAATAAATAAATAAATAAATAAGTAAATTAAAGTTTTGCCCCAAGCATCCTCCAATCCATGCATAATCTGGACAGCATTAACCATTCAAGTACATATTATGTATTGCTTGACCTGCAGGTATAATATCTTAAGGCATCAGAGCAAAAATATGTTTTTAAGAAACAGAGTGAAGAAATAAGAAGAAAATCAGCATGCCTCGTGAAGGATGTGTGAAGGGCAGATGAATGCCTCCCTGGAAAGGTGAATTTGGGAGAAGTATGCATCAGTGGTCCATTTCAGTTGAACACTCAGTTTCTTTCAATGCCAGAGGAGGGTTCCATGCATCAGCCAGCTACTGTGTCTCATGAAAGGAACCATGGCACTTGCCTGTTTGGTTTATGCTTCCCATATAGATTTGCTGTAGTCTTGTGTTTCCTTCAGAATGTGATATGGAGATGGGCAGACACTATGCAAACAATTAGGAGTGTTTGCTCCTCATAAGCATCTCTAAGGCAAGAGGGAGTGAGCACAGGCTAGTAAATTTATTCTGATAGCAAGCCTACACATTCTCTTTTCTGGGCATTCCATGGACATCCAGGGGAGGTCCTGTCAAATGACTACTGCACATCCTTGATAATGACACTGGGAAGAGCTGGTAGGCCTATTGGAAAGGCAGCAGTCAACTATCGACATTATCAGAGTAGTGTTTGTGTTCCACAGCCTTGCACACCTATCATCCCCATGACCCTTCTCAGGAGGAAGGGCCACGAAAAGCACATATTGCCTTGGTAGAACAAGCTCTGCACTAAGCACTTGTAATGGAGGAGGTGCATAGTGACGGTGCTGTAAGGAAAAGCTGAAATCAGCCTTCAAGAAGATGACAAGAGAGGATCTGTCAAGCGAGCCTTCAAGAAGACAGAGAGCATGCTGAGAGAAAATGATGATAATAGCAACAAAACCTTGTGGAGACTGAACAGAGGAAAAAGCTGCAGGAGGGCAAGAAAACAGAGGATTTGTATCGTGAAGCAGAGAGAAAGAAATGACAAATGTCTTCATGAAATAACAGAGACAAAAAAAGGACAGATCTGATCAGTGGCAGGTATAGAATTTGGCTCTGGCTTAAAGAGAAACTAATACAAAAAGAAGACAAATAACTCTTTCATAGGCTTGTGAATGAGAATGGCAGAAAGCAGAGCAGTTTGTGGTAACAAATAGAGATTGGAATAACAGCATCTGGATCCTGCAAGAAGTCTCCAGGGTGAGTACAGGAGTATTGGAGGGGTTTTGTGAAAAAGTCAGATTCCTATATTTGTGTGGGAGTTCCAGGTTATAGCTCATCAGTATGCCAAGAGAAAGGTGTCTGTCAGCAATGTTTTATAGATATTAAGATTATATACATAAAGGAACTATTACATAAAAATGTTGTATGGAATAATGGCTAAAGCTTTCTTATGTTGTATAGGCTTCAGAAAGGTTAATTAGGACAAGTTCAGGGTCATTGCTAAGGCTGCTGTGCTAAATATGCTGTGGTTGAGGATCCACTTTTTTTGATAGGTTAGTTGTGCTGACTTGTGTGCTTGGTAAATCTCAATAGGAAGCTGAGGACTGAAGAACTGAGCAATAGATTCAAATATGTAGAGGAGATAATGTTAAAAAATATAGGAAAAAGAAAAAAAAGCAGCTCAACAGTGAGTTGTCAGCCTCTACCTGTTTTCTTTGCCTGTTTGCCCGATATAGCTCTTCAAGCGCCCTCTTGCTTACTGTCATGATGTTCTGGGGCAACGGAAGGAGCTCCCCTTAAGACTCATTTGTATTATGATGACTGCTAAAGGGTGACTGTCAGTGAGGCAATGAATGAACAATGGTTAACAGTAGCAACACTCAGTATTGCTATTAACTGTTCCATACTAATTATTTGCTGTCTCCATCCCATTCATTTGTTTCACACCTTTGGGAGACGGCAGTCTATTGCATTACTTCTGTAATCACTTACTGGGTTGTGTAGGTGTTTACGCAGAATAAACACATATAACAATGTGTGGCAGGTAGGTATTTATTCTTTACTACAAATTCCTAGCCTCAAAACATGCATTTTGATTAAAATCTGTTGCCACTTTAATTCTGTTGCTAATCAACCCTTTGACTATGAGGTCCTTATTTTGTTGAAACATCAATAATTCTAGTATAAAAAATAGCTTACAGAGTTTTCTACTTGTTTTCTTCTTCATGTGTCAACACCAGTAAAATGCTTATAGATAACCATTCGAAATAGGGTTTTCTGCAATTTGTTCTCTTTCTTTTCTAAAATGAGTGCTTCAGTGTTAATACCTTTGCAGAGGGCAAAAAGTGATTGTCCCAGAGGTTCATGACTAAGATTTTTGAAGCTGCTGTAGGATCTGGACACTAAGCTTCCCATTATCTTTAATGATTATTGAGAATCCAAATTCCCCATATGGCTACAGTTACTTGTGAAATTGTTTTCAAAGTGCTGGTGGATCAAAACTGGTTTCATTCTGAGATAAACTGCCTTCTTTTCTCCAGGAACTTATCACGTTATTTACTGAAGAAGTAATTTCCAAATGTTATAACATATTTTACTTACTAGCTGTAAATATCCAGTCTATCAACCATTACGTGCATTTGAAAGTGTTCTTAAGTCCATTGGTCTTTCTCTATCCTCTTTACGAATTATCAAGAGGGGACTGAACCACTTTAACTTCTGATTTTAAATATCATCCTATGCAGGATGATAGTTTTATTGAAAGACCCTCTGCTTTGCAGGGCTACAGGAGAGCTAGAAGAAAGTCTGGTTTCTGCTTTAATGATTGGTGATACCTCTGGCTAAATAGATACCTTCAGTTCTGTGCTCATAGACTATTCAAACACACATTTGAAATCATTGTTTTAATGAACTCCTTTCTGTGATAATTTACTCATCAGGGTACTATTCCACAACATCAGTCTGTTACTTGAAGAACATTTACACAATGCAGTGAAGTAAAATACTGTCCTGGGTTCAGCAGTAGCAGTCATTTTCCTCCTTCCTAGTAGCTGGTGCAGTGCTGTGGTTTTGGCTTTCAGCCTGGGAACAGCGCTGATAACACCGATGCTTTTAGTTGCTGCTCAGTAATGTTTACTCTGACCAAGGACT